>CAKNXH010059363.1:0-19217 GCA_932178445.1 Andricus quercusramuli | reverse complement strand
ATTGCTATATGTTTATCCAAACGTGTATAGCAAATAAGAGAACACTTTATTTCATAATTGACACAAATCCAGTCAGAGTTACGTGAAATTCTGAAAATATTGATTAAATAGTGACACATAACCTCAATTTCTGGTGCGGTAAACAAAACACCGCCGTAGATTGCACTTTTCAAAATCAAAATAAGTAGAAAATATACATTGAACATACTGAAAAATTTCCCTACCATACATTCTCCCGATTATTATAGTAGAGAACGCGCAGTTTTCGAAATTATGAAGAGATTCAAGATAAGGTAGATAAAGAATATTTTGTTTTTTCCCATTCCTCCCACAACAAAATTTTTGTTTCAGAACGTTTTCGCACGAAACTTTTTTTGTTTATCCTGTTACCTGCGTTTTATTCAACAATCTATATTTAAATATTATACATATATATACCGTCCGCAAGAACCTGCAACGTGTACTCGCATTATGCCAGCACGACGTGATATACGCACGACGTGCGACGCACCTGTCACGCATATGAGGACGCATCTGCGTCATTGCTTGGGTGCACGCCGTGCGACAAAATCCGCACGCGTGCGACGCATGTGCGTCGCACTATGCGCGCATATTGCTATCTGGGATACTTTCCTTGGTTAAACCATTTTTTCGCAAATTCATTACACAAGATAACTTTGCAGAGGTCAAGTTTTTAAATATCTTTCTTAAAATTGTTAAACTGAGACATAGAATGCAGTGGACTTCGTTCTTGTGCTGAGAAGATCGGTTCTCAGTTAACTTCACAAAGTTTTCAAATAGTTGCAGCTGTTGATATAATCATTTACTTGGTTTATCTTTAACAAACATTTTCGTTATCCTGCCGAATGTTGCTTTTGTATAAACATAATGAATGCCAGTGTTAACAACTCTATACAAATTTTAGGTATTATCTACGTTGAAGGACAGGCGATACACACGTGCTGACCTGTCAGTATTCAGAATGTCAGAATAGAAAATTCGCTTATGCATTTTGACAATATTTACCTTAATATTGCTTTTAAATTGGTCTTATCAACTTTTTCTGATGCATAGTACATCGTCTACCAAATACGGGTTTATTATTCTCAATCTAGGTAGAAAACATTTTTGCCGCAAGTAGCACAAAACTATGTTTTCCGAATATAAGAGCATAAGTATAAGTATGTAAGTATAAGTATCCTGAGTATAAGCGTGACAATATTTTAGAGGGTCCAGTTCTTCTGAAATGTCAAAACACATTTCATTAACACAAAACTTAGATAGAAAAAGCACGCGAATATAACTTCTCTACGAGAAGTCAATATACTACAGAGAAGTCGTACATATTCAGTGATTATGACAAATTTCACTGAATGATTTGTTAGATACCTCTTTCGATTCTTTGACCACGCGGATCATCTAAGATTGAAGACATTCACTCTACTTGATTTTCGTAATGTTTGTTTCTAAAACGAAATGAAAATGGACCAAATTTTTCTTCAAGGAAAATAATAATAAATGCAGATAGTTGCATTTCTATTCTAAGAATTGAGCAAATTTTGAAGTAATATTCAACATGTATCGAGAAACGAGATAAAAATGCAAAACTGTCGTTCTCCCTTTGGAATTGAAATAGGAAGACATTTAATTTTTCCTCTGAAAATGAGACATAGTAGAAAGGAAATTTTTGATAACAAAAATTTGTAAAACTGGAGTTTTTGGCTGTATTTAAGAAAATTAAGAAGAATTCGAAGAAAAGACCACTGCAATTCAGATGACTGAACAAGTTCCGTTCGTTCCTGAACTGGAAGGATATTACTATTATTATCTTGTATTTCTTTTCTTTTTTTTTAATAAAACTATTAGAAAAAGGTTTCTGTTTCTTTTTGATACGAAAATTGTTACGAGCCTTAATTATAAAAAGAAACAAAATAGTAAAGGAATTTACATAGTACAAAATTCTTGTACTTTCCATCCTGAAGCTGAACCAATAGATGCCTCGCTAGAGGTGGTCAGGCCTATGCATTGATATATTGCAGACTGATTTTTAGGTGGAACAATTTACAGCCTTCTATTTTGATTGTAGCAGTTTTCCTTCTAATAATGAAGGAAATTTGTAAAAAATTTCCTTCATGTCAGATGTCTAAATAATAATTGAAAAACTTTTAATTTGTTTCTAAAAGATATTTGAACTTGACTCTTAAAAACTGAACGTATTTGGAGAAACTTTTTCCTTTTTCTTAAAAATGTCATAGATTTCGACGGAAAAACTCTTATTTTGATGCTTGGATAACCATTGATCTGAGCGCAAAAATGGCTTGAGATTACGAGTTCATCACTACTGCACTGGAAATATTATAATTTTTATTTGACTTTTATTCAAGAAAACATACTAGCCAAACTGAGATAGGCAATCTGACCGTAGACAGGAATCTTTAAACTCCAATGGACGTTCTTTCTAAAACTAACCTGGAAACTTAGATTTATCTAAGTATGATAAAATCTTTCGCGGAATTGAGTCTTCAAATGTAAAACGTTTTTATTTAAAAATTCAAAATAAAAAATTTATAAGGCCATGCTATTTGTGTTTCTGTGTATCCTCGAGTGCAAAAAACACATTGTCACCCTTCAAATCCAATAAATGGAGCTTTTTAACTACTTCTAAGACCGATATTTAGAAACATAATCTCTTACAAAGTCATCTTGTGTAACGAATTATACAGAAAGACTTCACGAAAAACATGTTACCAACCATCAGTGGTCACACTGATTCTTTCCTTTTTCACAAGATAGACAAGATAAATTTGTCAAAGATTAAGTTTCTAAATATCTTTCTTAATGTTCATATAATCATTCACATGGTTTTTATTTTACGCAATTTTTCGTTATCTTGCTAAACGTTGCTTTTGTATCAGTATAATGATTGCCAGTGTTAACAACTCTACAAAATGTTTAGGTATTACCTATACGTAAAGTACAGATGATACATACTTGCCAATCTGCCATCCGTCTAAATGTCAGAACAGGAAATTCTCTAATGCATTTTGACAACATTAGCCTCAATCTTTTGGTTTAACTAGTCTCATCGATTCTTTGTGTGACACTGTACATCTTCTATCAAATCTGGGTTTATATTTTACAATATAGATAGAACAACTTTTTTCCGCAAACAGCACGAGAATAATGTCTTCTGAAAACATTTCTCATGGCCCTGTTCTTCCTAAATATCAGTTGAAAGTGGGATGGAGAATCAGTGTAAAATATATCAAATACATTTCATTTTGAATGAAACTTAAATAGAAAAAGCACACGAATATATCTTTTCTACATGGTGTCAATATATGACAGAGTAGTCACAGATATTCAGTGATTATGACACATTTCATTGCATAATTTATTAGATGCCCCTTTGGATTCTCTGGACACGCAGATTATCTATATTGGACATCTGCCTTTTACTTGCTTTTCGTTACATTTGTTTCTAAAAACAAAATGAAAAAGTGAACGAAATTTTTCTCCGAAAAATAATAATGAATGCAAATAATTACATTTTTGTTTTAAAAATTGAGCGAATTTCGGAAAAACAATTAACGGGTTTCGAAAAACGAGATGAAAAGGCAAAACTCTGGTGGTTCTCTTTTGAAAAAAAAATAGGTAGATATTTAATTTTTCCTTGGAAAATAAGACACTTCAGAAGAAATTCTCCCTTTGTTTTGATACCAAAAAAATGGTAAAACTGAGAGTTTGTCTGTATTAATAAGAATGAGAAAAAATGTGAAGGAAAGCTCGCTGCAATTCAGCTGCCTGAAAAAGTTTCGCTTTTATGAACTTGAATCATATTATTATTATTTTACTTCTATATTTTATTTTTCATACAAAAATTAGAGAAATAATTTTTTTTTTGTTCTTGTTACGAAAATTTCTATAAGTCTTGAGCCTTGTTTATAAAAACAGAACGAAATGATAAAGAACTTTACACAGTAGAAAATTCTTGTACTTTCTATCCTAAGGTTTAACCAATTCGCTAAACGTGATCAGGCTTATGTACGGATAAATTGCAGTTTAATTTCTAGGTGAAACAATTTTCAGCCTTCTATTTCATCGCAGTAGTTTTATTTCTGAAAATCTATCTAACTCAGATGAAAATTTGACCTAGATTCAGATATCGAAACAATAACTAAAAAACTCTCAGTCCATCTCAGGTTAAATATGACTCGAGATTTCGAGTTTATCACTATTACACTGGAGAAATTAATGTTTTAAAAAGCCAAAGTTAGATGATCAGTCAAAGAGATATATAGTGTAAATACGTATATATAGATCTAGGTGAAGTGTGTACAAAATCCATGATTCGATGAACAATTTTGAGATCCTTGGTGGAAACTGGAAGTATTGATTACAGTTGGGGTAGAATGTAACATTAAAATACACTAACATAGAACCCACTATATGTAGGTTACTAGACCTAGATACAACAATATTATACGCGCAGTACAATTCAAGAAAAACATATTGTTCCAAGCATTTCATTACTATAAATTATTGACAAAGATATTCTTTCTTTCTCCATACATGCTGTGTCACATTTTTTAGTGAGATTGTGACGTCTACGAAACTGTTCGAAGCTATTCGTACCAAAATTTTGATACATGTAAACACGTTCTTTTATTGTTTTGCTTCTAAAATTAAGACGTAATTGAAATATAGTCCTTTCTTGTTTTGCTTTGTATACCAACATGTTATATTATTTATATTGTGTATGATGTAAAATTTCATATATTTCTTATTATACGAGATATTACCTATTGCCAGAAATTTTCATTACCTTTCACTAGCTTTCTTATTATTGATGCTGAAAACTGTTTAGAAACTTCTACTTTTTTAATGATATATTTGTTTAAATCACAAACGACATTATACAAAATTCATTCTTGTTTGATATCAAATTAAACTAAGCGAAGCAAAAGTTTCCTAAATACCCCTCGAAAACTTTGGAACTTGTACGATATGTTCTAAAGATTGTTTATTTACATTTATCTCCAATTACTCGAACTATGTTTCAGCATTCGGATCCTTGAAAGTTTTTGAAGAAAAGTGTATAATTTCGAATTTTAAATAAAGGAAGGTTACTCAAATATGTTATCTAGTTCTAGCGATATTGCTAATTAGAAACAAAATATAAATGCTTTTAACTAGAGAACAGATTAAATTCTTACCTATAATTATGAAAAGAGTATGTGAGGTGGTAGGATCTTTTTGGTTTTACATGTGAAAGAAACCAACGAATGCTGAATATCAAAACATATACATCAACGACTTCCAGACCACTGAAAAGTTTTGGGTAAAAAATTTTATTTTAATTTTATTTGGTAAAAAATAGTGTTACGTTTAGAGTTTAGTCTTGTCTCACCATCAGACCTCACTTATATTTGAGAAATGTATTACAAATTAATCGGTGCAAAGAAGGCCAAGTAGAGAAAATCGAGCATGGGGGCGCATATTTATGTTAAAAATTCGTAAAAATTGCTTCTCTGTACTAAAGAGGAAGTATTGTTAAAGGACTATTGTATATATTGTTGAGAAAAGTAACATTTTGGCCTGGAAAAATGATTTCATAATGTGTTTATGTTGACAGTTAAAACGTAGAGTTACTTAGAATTCCAAAAATTCAAGTATTAAATATTTTTTCCCAGTCAACTCCTACGTTTGATATAGAACATCAATTCATAACATCATTTTAAATCCAATTATAAAATATTACTCACTCATAAGATATAAAAATATACTGACTAATCGAAAGCGATTTAACTATTCAAAGTTCAATTGTACACGAAATCTTGACTAGATGCTCAAAACTTGGCACTGAAATTCGTCTGTTTTTATTTTCCTTTGTAATGTTTTGTTTTTTAATTTGTTATAAATCACAGGTCCAGCAGTCGATAGCTACATAATTGTGTATGTATGAATAAAATATATGTTTAGCAATATATGCACTTGGACCAATTAAACGACTATATTATAGTTCACAATTTTAATACTTACCATGTCATGTAACAGTCATCATATAATAGTTTATTGTAACAATTATAATGATAATAATAATCGTCATCATAATCATTATAATAATCGCTTGTTTTAAGTATATGTATTTTTTTGATATAAGCTAATCATTCTTCTTTATTCAGAAAATAAGTTTTATTATTTGATTTTGAAATTAATTTCTCAATTAAAAGTCATTAAAATAGAATCATAGAAGTTAATTATTCCTTTCAGCAGTAGTCTAGAATTTAAGAAGCCATAAGTATAGTTTTAAAATATTGCGTCATATAGTCTTTCCGAAACTTCATCAACCCTGCACAAGTATAGACTTCCCAGAAATTCCATCTATTATCTATCTATTCCTTATCTTTCTTTCCCAGACTTTAAACAAACACGAGCGTCTAGCGAGGCAAGGCCCACGTCTGTACCGATCCAAGAGCGACCTCCTTCTTCACATGCATCCCTTTACTCACTTCCACCTTCATATGCCTCCCTTCACCCTAATTTATTTTAAATATTTATAAAATTGTATATTTGTATATGTATATAAATATTATAATTGGATAAGCTTTTTCTCGCGTGCAAGATTTCAACGTTTTTTCCCCTTGAAACTATGAACAATGATATCTAAACATTTCAAATTTACATGCAAATTTTAAGCATTTTCAATACAGACAATTTCATACGTCATAGGTTTGTGCATGTGTCCCAATTATTGACGACCCATAGCGTATTAAATTAATACATATCGTTTTTAATTTTGAAGATTGCATTTAAACTTTGGTTAACTCTTATCTCATTTCTCAAATGCAGTCATATTCTTTTGCTTTTTTAATTCTTAATGGAAGCTAATCAAGTAAAATCATATCATTTCATTATTCATTTCAACATAATGTTAGAACTGCGAAGCCATAACTGCAACTTTTGGATATTGCGTCATACAGTCCTTTAAAAATGTATCCTTATATGTACTTAAATATTCTTCCACACCTCCTTATCTTCTATGATTAGACTTTAAACAAACACATGCGTCTAGCGTCTAGCGAGATAAGACCCAGACAGCCGAGGAGTGGGGGTAGGCGCCAGACGTCTGAGCAAACACCGAGGAGTGGGGGTCTGACGGCTGGGGAGCCATAGTTGCCCTTAACTACTTACGATGTGGATACTATGAGGATACGCTGTAGCGTATCCGCTCCGTTCGTTCGGTCCGCCAGGGCATCTTGTGAAGTTATTATGTTACTCAAACCAACCATAACAAACCTACAACATTATGACATAAGAATCACTCTACAAGAAAGATCATTCTGGACACAAATACCTTCCCTACAAGCATGGTTATATTCAGCAACGAAACCAGAACTTATTAACATCAATTGCCCTAACAAGAAAATAAAACGAGAATATATTTCAAATTCCGGAATAATTCGACTAGGAAGTGGATGTATTGCCAGAACCAAAGATACAACGTTAATAGGTATAACAATAAACAAAAATAAAGAGGAATATATATATATATATATATATATATATATATATATAGCCCAGAATTCTCATTAAACATCGCTCACATATCTTCTATAATATTTAACTTCCCCAAAAACTCATCCATAGAAGAAAATGAATTACAAATACAAACAACAAAAACTTGGAAAGAATTCAGCTATGGGCAACCTTTGGAAGAAATCGAAACCCAACTCGAACAATTACAACAGAAACATCATCATCAAAGAAGAAGCAATCATATTATGTTAGGGACATCCATGGGAATAACTATATTAATATTGCTAACTACAATATATTATGGAAGAAAACTGATAAGAAAAACATGCAAAGGTTCTAGAATCAATTCTCAACCAAGAAACAACAGTAGTAATGAAGAAGAAATGCAGCCTCTGCCCTTTGACAATACGAAAGAATCATCCGATAAGGTGCGAAACCAGACAACATCACAAGCACGAGCACCGACAACCAGTGTTCGAGTAGCTTATGAAGAGGTCATTATTCAGCCCCTTTTTACCACCCACTTCAACCTTTCATCGAGGACGATGCAGGTTTAAAGGAGGGAAGACAAGGAAAGCCATTGAAATCTTTCCAAACAAAAAAATTTTAATTTTATTTCGCAACATAAATTCAATAACTACCTAAAGCTAACTGCCTTATTTTCATAAGTTGGGAGGAAAGCTTCAAGCCCGGCTGACATCATACATCCATTTTCTACTAGCAGGTTCACGAACGCACAGTGGAAATAGACAGTTTATGTCATGCACTACGTCACAGGCCATGATGGCCGCTGCAACGTGCGAAACATAAACCAAGAACAATGAGACTCCTCCCGCATAGCCAAATGACACGCCCGCTACAAGATAACAACGCACCTACAAGATGGCGATTGAACGACCAAGAAGGAAAATAATACTACGACTACAATTGATGAGGTCATCATGGTCGACTCACGTATGAAATGCAATCCGACGACGATAAGCAGCAGTGGACTACCGCCGAGGAGAGAACGGAAGAAGAACATGAGGCCCCATCTGTAGGAACAGGCACGACTAGGGCACACTTAGGGTATGTCAACATAAAAGATAAAACTACGAAGTAAATTTTGTTCAACAAAAAAGTAATAATAAAGCATAAACAAGTGTTATGTTACTAATAGAATGTGTCATACGTTCAATTAATAAAAACTTGTTTATGTTTTAGAATTATCATAAGTAGATAAACTTTAGATGAATATTGCGAATTGCTTCATGAGACAATGAAGATCTATCTTAAATTGAAGTAATCCGGGATAAATATTAATAGTAAAGATCGAACCGAAACCCAATATGCATTCAAATAAAAATGCTTACAGCAACATTCTGGCAAAAAATTCCTATATACCATAAAGCAAAACAAAAATATGCGTATCGGAGGTCGGTACGACAGAAATCACGCATGCTCATGGTAATACCGGTTTGAAAACGATACATCTACCGTTCGCAATTTGGCTTGCACCGTAATTAATAATTATACGGACAAACAAACAAAAATTATGAAGAAAGATAATTTTCTCCGCCTGAAATCACATTATCTAAAATTTACAACAACAAAAATTGAAAAATTAAAAAAATAAAAAAAGCACAGGCACCAGGTCATGAACCCGCTACCTCAGGCTCACGAGCACAGAACGTAGCCAACGAGCTACAACTTCAGTTATCGATCTGGCGCAATAGATCCTACGCGCCCAACTTAAGGAAAACACTGTACCGCGTGTACTCCATAAACAAAATCCCTCTATAACATTGCTAAAATATATGAATATAAATAAATAAAAAGGCAATATAATAAAAACAAAAACAATATGAACAAAAGGATTATAAAAGCCACAAAAGACATATAATAACAAAAATAATTCCTTTAAAAGAAGAAACTAATTTGAAAGGCAAATTAGTCATTAAATAAAATAAACTAAAGTAATTCATTTCCTTGAAATTAAGAAAAAAGTAAATAAATAAAAATAAAATAAAATAATTAATAAAAATTCGAATCTCTCGAGACGCGAACCCGCTATCTAGACCGCACAAGTTCAGTGGTAGGCCACTGAGCCATGGGACTCGATGGCTGTTGAGGTTCAAAAGCTCCACTCGGTGAACAGAATGACGTCTCAGACAAGGTGACACATGATCAATCGCCATAATAAAAAAATAACAACTATTGTGATATGCCACCTTGTCTCTCTTTTAAAATTTTAATTATTTTTAATATATACTCTTCGTATTTTCTTTAAAACCATCCCGGATAAGAATAAGCTAAAATAATAATAAAAAGACTAACTAAAAATAAATATATGACTACCTTTAATAGGACATTAAACCTAGGAGTAAATAAGAGAAGACAAAATTGGTTTCAAAATCTTAGTTTATTTTCATTTTAAAACACACACACACACAATCACAAATTAAAACACACACACTTATCCTGAGAAAAATAAAACAGTAAAAAATAAATAAATAAATAAAGAGAAGAAATAAATGTACAAGATCATAGCGCCAGCAGGTCCTGGAGCTCATCGTCCGGATTTCGTGCCCACACCGGTCGCAGAACTGGAAACAAAAAAAAAAGGACAACATTATAATTACAATATATATACCTGTATGTGTGTATGTACTACGATGGGCATATGTAAAAGCCCATAAAATTTATTGGACTCACCATCCCTTTGGAAGACCACAGTGCCACACTTGCACCGGACGACCTCCTCCACCAACTCCACGTAGCGGCCACAGTGATCAAAGGAATTGACGGATCCCGGAACACTGAAACAAAAAAACAAAACAATTTAAAATAAAAAGTACGCAGTAATTAAACCAGGGACAGGAGAAAGAAAATACCACTCACCCCAAGCAAGCTGCAGGAACCCCCGGCGCATGAGGACAGGGGCGCTCATCCGGATCCATTGGCTCGTGCGAAAATTGAGCCGAGACAAAATCATAGATACGTCGAGTCGCCTCCCTCGATTCCTCCGGTGCCTGTTGCAGCTCGTGTAAAAACACAGGATCCGTCAACTTTGAGGCCAGGCGGCGGGCCGTAGCCCGCCTAGCCCGACCTATCCTCCGCCGCATGGGCCCACCGCTAGACGAGGACGGAGCCGCCTCGGCCTGCTCTTTCTCGTCTTCCAACAAATGTAGCAGAAAGGTCCAGTACCCCATGGCGCAAGACATGGAATACACTTCCCTGAGGAATTTTCCTAGGGAAACCTTCTTGGCTCTCCTCTCCACCACAGCATCTGAAACACACGAAGTTAAGGAAAATTAGAACCTGTTGGGGCGAAATATAAAAATAAAATAAAACACCCACATTTAACCGGTGGTAACAAGAGATCCATACAAAAGAAAAAGCTCGCGGTTAGCCAGAATAAGACTCTTTAATTCCAAAGTGGAAACGCGCAAAAGCACCCCCGGGAATCTGTGCGACAAAAGATGAACTATGACAAAGTCATTCTCCGACACGGTATAATTCAATCGTTCCCGACAAAGACGCACGACAAATTGAACCGCCCTGTCAGGACGCACTTTCCAAAGGACGAACTGAAAAATTCCTAAAGGTTCCTCAACTTCAGCGACGCGATGCCGTAAACTATCAAACCTGAATAATCGCGACGCGGAAGAAGGAAAAGAGGTTGATTCCGGACACACTGATTCTACACTTGATTCCGGGCACACTGAGTCTATATTCGTTCCTAAAAGTGATAAATCAAAATCCGCGATGGCCTGAGAGAAGTCAGAGTTATCCGATGATGACATGACTGTCTCACAGGCGACACTACCCACGAATAAACAATAAAAATCACTTACCCGGATTCAGGGAAACTGCCGACCCAGCAGTGAGACAAAGAGGAACCCCCTGCTCCTGACAAAAATCCTCGTAGGGAAGGTTTCTTCAGAAGAAGTCGAGGAATTTGAAACGTACTCCATGGCTGCACTAAAGGATACTGAACATCCCAGCAGAATAGGCAACGACCAGCATCCAAAGCAGCCTGCAAAAATTTGCTGACAACAGCAAAATCCGATGAATGACAAAGCAAGATAACACCTGGACCCTTGCACGTATAAGCATTCACATATCAAAGAAAGATGAAATTACACTTACCTCATGAGTCACATATCAAAACAACTCAGAACAAATTACACTTTGAAAAACACTTCCACGAAGGTACAAAATCTTGAAAAATGCGACAATAAACTTGAATTTAACAAAATCAAAACTGTCCTAAAATTCGCAAAACTAAAATTCTAAAAACACATAAAAAGCTAGAGAGCAAATTAAAATAACAATCCTCCATGCAAACGAAAAAAGAGAAAAAAAAAGAAAAAATAATAAAAAATAAAATAAAAAATTGCACTCCACAAGACGCGAACTCTCGATCCTGAGCGCGCAGGTTCAGCGGCTAACCACTGAGCCGTAAGACCCGGTAACCGCTAAGGTGCAAGGGACACACATGACCATCGACGTGACGTCATAGAGCTCGGAACATGTTGGTCCCCAACCAAAAAAAAAAAAAAAAGGAAAATACGGAGAAAGGAAAAAGTGCGAGGTTGGTTTTGGTTGACTTTTTCCCTTCTCTCCCTCTTTTCTCATTAAATTAATTTTTACTAACGAACCAAGAAGTGATATCGATTTGAAATCTTAGTTTCGATCTGGATGAATTTGTCTTGCATGGTATTACGGAGGAAACTATTCATGAGGAAATGAAATTCTACTCAATTTAAACTTAAACAATTTTTACACTAGACTCATGAATTTTTTCCAGTCTGTAGAATAATGCAACGTTATTGAAAATATGAAAAATCTGAATCGTTATGAAACCGAGCCGAACTTATCGTGGAAATTATCAAATGTTAAGTAACAGTCACCTGGCAAAAACTCATCGAGGACGATGAAGAATTTAAGGAGGGAGGACTGTTACATCCCCAAATTATTTTTAAAATTTTTAATTGTGTAGTAACACCGAAATGGTAAACGTACCACAGTAGGTAATGACTTAAGCAGTCAACCGCAACTAATTACCCACGCATGACGAATGATAAATGAGCGACGGTCGATAACAAGGAAAGCGCGAGCTAATTAGCGAGGTAATACCATGAACATACCGACCTGCTAGGATAATTAAAATAACGTAGAACCTTATGCTATATCTTCCAAGTAAGATAAGTTAATTATGTACCATTACAGTATATAAACTAATTTTAATCGAATAATTATACAAATACACAATGTAACCAAACAGTTGCAAACACATATATTGCATGTGTTAACAACTATTATTTAGAATTAAGAAATTGGTCGGAAAAGGACAAGAGAAGAGTAACAGAACTTATCATCGATAATCAATACCCAAATCAATATAATTGAAAACGGGATAAGTTCAATACATAAAATTGAGGTATAAAAAATAATTGTTAAATGCAAATTAGTACGTGACTATCAAGCATTACTCATGCGAACATTCCTTGATTCATACGAATCTTGTAAACTTTTTCAATCGTACGTGACTTTCGTAAATTTCAATCGTACGTGACTTTCGTAAATTTCAATCACACGTGACTTTCGTAAATTTCAATCGTACGTGACTTTTGAATAAGCCTTTTACTATATAAACCCCAAACTCATCCCTGGTGGTTGTCTTTATCGTTGAAACAGTCGTACTGTCCACATCATTTACGAACCGCCTTGACTAAGTCGCGAACTTTTACCTCACCGCAAAATATTCCTTAAAGAAGAACCGCCTTGATTAAGTCGTGTACTTTTAACTCACCGCGAAATAGTAACGTGGAGTCCAGCTTTGAAAATAAAGTCCCTTCGGCTTTCTGTCGTCATAATAATTGACCTCGAAGTTGTTCGTGAAAGTCAATTAAAACAAACACCCGGTAGAATTCCATCGATATTCTGCAACAAATCGGGGATACAATCGATAAATCAATCTTCTCTTGCCCTTTCGGACTGAAAGGTAATGTAAGTTTTACTTTTTATCACATTGTAATTCATTCTATTCTCCTGTTATAATAAATAATTATATTAGCAAACCACTGTCGTTCTGAATAATCGCAATCCCCTTGGATTAATGAAGTGAAAACGAACCCCACAATAAAAATAAATAGTCAGGCCTTACCAACCTGACTTAATCAGCCCTTGTAACCTCCCTCATCCTAACCTTTTTCGAAACTACCCTCGCCTTTGCTCGGGACGTAACAGGAGAAGCAATTTTTGAAAGACAAAAATTTGCGAATAAAATTTTTGAAAAAATATTGAAAAAAATTGTGAAAAAAAAATTTGGAAAAAAATTTTGAAAAAATATTTTGAACAAAAAGTTTGAGAAAAAATTTTCGAGAAACTTATTTGAAAACAAATTTTGGGACATAATTTTGGTTTATTAAAATAATTAATTGAAAGGATTTAGAATGAATTGAAATAATTAATTTTAATTTTTTTTTAAAATAGCTTATGCCGGAGATAAAAATGTCAATTTTGTTATGTTTGAAATAATTTTTGTTCGAAAAAATTATGTAAAAAAATTGTTCGGAGAAACAATTTTTGGAAGACAAAAATTTGCGAATACAATTTTTGAAAATGAAATTTTTTGAAAAAATATTGAAAAAAATTGTGAAAAAAAAATTTTTAAAAACATTTCGAAACAAAATTTTGAAAAAAAATTGAAAAAAAATTTATGAAACAAATTTTCGAGAAACCTATTTGAAAAAAAAATTTGGGTAAATAATTTTTAATTTATTAAAATAATTAATTGAAAGGATTTAAAATTATTTGAAATAATTAATTTTTATTTTTAAAAAATATCTCATGCCGAAGACAAAAATGTCAAGTTTTGTCTCGGAATAAAATTTAGGAAAATGCTTCGAGTCCCATTTATGTGCCTGCTACCGTGCGATCACAGCCGCATGTTATTGTTACGAAGGGATCGTTATGGATGCTCTTACAGTTTCTGAAGAGGTCGAAGATTCATGAGTCTGACTTATTTATCCTGCTGTGACATAATACTAACACTTACATCAATAGAACTAGTAGGAACATTCCTCTGAAATTATTAAAATTTAAGATACTTTTTTCTTAATTATTATTACACCGCATGTCTTAACATGTTCTTAATCGTTAATATTTTTGCAAACTTTTTGAATGCTTCGTTTCGAAAATTTCTTAATTACAGGTGAAGGGTATTGCAGCCGAAGCAAATAAATCTCGCGAAAAAATGCCCGTGACACCTATTTCAGTACTCTTGAGCCCTGGAAGGACAAGTTTGCCCTCTACATAGGGTTCAGAGCTTTCATCCACGTTTATTTTATCGTGCTGGTCGACATATACACTGAGTTAACTTTAATCCTAGCTTTAATCATCCCCTTTAGGCCCGTTTGACGGGGATTCTTGACCGAGTGGGGGGTGGCAGGCATACATTTTCCGAAAGCACTAATTGCCCTCTACAATATGGTGTAGATTTCATTGTGCTGGCTCACGAAAGGTGAATATTAAAAAAATCGATCGCTAAGAATCCATTTTTATCGCACCTTTGACCGACTGGGCACTGGCAGTCAGGCCATTCCTTGATCGTCTATGTCTAAGGTTTCATCTCCAGTAACTTTTATCGTGCTGGCGTGTTACCTGGAAAAAAATGCAGTGGGATCTTGGACTATAATAGCACGGAACGTTCCAGCAACGAAGTACACTCGAACTCCAAAGATACGAGCTCCAGAGATACGAGCACTCCACAGATACGAGCCTCTCGACTCCAAAGATGCGAGCGGAATTTTTTCCCCTCTACCCCCACCATTTTCGAGTGTGTAGCGCGCGCTAGTGCGCGCTGATTTGAATTCGACGTTTGTTCACTTCAAATTGCATACGCGCGCGTGCGCGTAGTAGGCCTATGGGCGTTCTCACGCATTACCCCCAAAATCTAAACGTTGCAGGAGTGGGAGCCCCTTTGACGCTCGTATCTTTGGAGTTCCCGATTCCCGAACTTCTCGTATCTTTGGAGTTCGAGTGTAATAGTAAGGAGAAACCACGCTAATGCATTTGCGGCGGTAAAGCATGGCAACTTTTTCGGAGTAGATGAGGGGGGGGGGGGGCTTTCTTATTGTATGAGTGAAATACCTGCGATAGTCGAGAGACCGAGAGGGCCGAGTGTCATGGCGGTCAGTCAAACGTCAAACCCGATTGATTACGTGCCGTGATATTTACAATTTTTTCATTGTGTTTGTGGATCATTTTGAAAAGAATAAATTTATATGTCAAAGCCGTAAGTATTTCAGGCATAATTTTTTTTGGAGTTAGCTTGCATGTACACTTTCCAAAAGTGCTTTGTTTTTTAAGGCGGACAAAAGTAATTTATAGGTTAGGTGGTGTAGATTGTAATTTTGTAATTTTTTCTACATTTTACTTGAATGTGTCAAAGTAAATAATAATGCCCATTAACAGTTATAATTTTATAGATAATGTGCGTTATACGAGGATGTAAGATAAAAAATGAAGAATATGAGGTAAAAAAGGGTGGCGGACCCGGTGTAGCACAGTTTTCTGTTTGCAACGTAAGTATATTATTTAAAAATAAAGTCTTCTCTTCATGTCTAGGTCCAGAAGTGAATATATATTGTTTTGCGAAGTGAAAAAAATATATCTAAATTTTGGTAGTATGTCGACGATTTCAGATTTTCTGTTAGTAAAAAAAAAGCAGTAATATCTCAATTTTACAAGATTCTACTCAGTCTGTGTTAGTCTATATGTGACGTGCGCCGAAGAAAGGGGGCTTACTCTGAAAAAATCGAAATCGAGGTTTTTACACTTTTCGATAGTTTTTGAGTTGCTCTTTTTAATGAAACCATCGAAAAAAATTTCCAAGCGTTATTATTGCTAATAATTGAGTTGATAGGTACCCGAGAAATCGTGATTTCGCTCGAAAGCTCGAGATCCCGTGAATCACCTCCCGCCACTCACCACTACATCTCCGCGTCTCATGTATTACCCCGTCCGTGAGCAGCCCCGCTATATGCGTGAGAATGTAGTGGCAAGCGGAGAGGGAAGATTTCGTGGTCTTCCTTCTCTCCTAAAAGTCGCGTCTATCGGGTCGACTTCGACCGCTCGTCCTGAAAAATCTGGCTTTCCAGAGTAAGCCCCCTTTCTTCCGCGAACGTCACATATATTAAAATGTGGTTCACAAATCATTATAACCTACTTACATTTTCATTGAAAAAATGACCAGTTGACCCAATTACACATTTCAGTTTTGATTGATTAAAGTAGTAACTAATGGCAGCCACCTTTTCCCTACAAATGAAAGATATAATTCTTATGTACTTCAATGCACTCATGCACTATATAAAAGGAGGATAAATATTCTACCAAAAATACGAATTTTCAACGAAATATACACTAACAAAATAAACTAGTAAAGCTAAATTTCAACTGAAAAATAAGAATTTTAAAGTAAATAGTTAAACTTCCAACCAAAGAGGCGAATTAAAAAAAATGAATTATTAACCAAATAGTTGAATTTTCCTTCAAGAATTTTAATTTTCTACAAAAAAAGGTTGCATTTTTAACAAAATACATGAATTTTCAACTAAAAATTTCCATTTTTAACTAAAAATGGTATGAGTAAGTTTGCAGTCTAAATATTAATTATTCAAACAAAAAAACAAACAAAATTCCGTACGAAATAGTTATACCCGTATTTTCAAACAAAGAGATTAATTTTCAACTAAAATGAGGAATCTTTAATCTGAAAAATGAGTTTTCAATAAAGCAATTAGATTTTTGATTAAGAAACCTAAATTTTCAACCAAAAATTGAATAGTTATATTTTTAGTTAAGAATTTAATTTTCAACAAAACAAACGAATTTGCAATAAAATAGTTGAATTTTTAGCTAAAATTTGTATTTATTTCCAACCCGAAAATATGAATTTTCTACCAAAATATGTAGCTTACTTTTTAAGCCATCAAGACGAGTTTTCTATAAAATAGTGTGATTTTTAATTCAAAAATAATACTTTTAACCAAAAAGATGAACCAATGTAGTAGTTGATATTTCAATGAAAGAATATGTTTATTTTAAATCAATGACATTTGAATTCACACAAATAATCAAATATTCGACAAAATAGTTAAATCCTTAAGAGAAAAAGATTAATTTGCAACCAGTTGTATTTATAAATTGAATTTGGAAAGTAGGTTCAGTGACGTTGAAACTTACCTGATTTTGAATTTACCTTTAATTGATTAAAGAAATGAGTAATTGCAGCCACCTATCCCTACAAATAATGAGAAATATAATTGTTATGTTTTAATAAAAAATTGTGATAACTAATTTGTTTTTGATTTCCAATTTTCTTTTTATCACACGAACCCCATTACCACACTAACCCCTATCGACCCTGTCATTCATCTACACAAAATAATAATCAATTAAAAAAATATTATATATTTATAATACACCGTTAAAATTGGTAAAGATGGAAGATTAAATTTTTTTTAAATTTGTGTTATTGAAATTTGTAAAAATTTGTGGCATATAAGTTTCAAATTTATTTGTTTTTGTCGGTTTTGTAATGTCATTCTTTTATTTCCAGCAAGAAAGATTAAATATATGGCAAGATTCTATTAATGAACTAGCCGAAGCACCTCAATTGTTGAAAAAAGGCGATAAAGTCTGTGAATTTCATTTCGACTCTCACTTATTCATCAGAGGAAACCGTTTCCGCAAATCATATCTGAAACCACGAGCCATTCCCACGCATTTTCCAAAAGTGCCTGCGCCAGATTTGGATATAGATATTGCAATTAGACGCCAAGCATATTTTGCAGAATTAGATGCACAGCAATTTGTTCATCGCCACGAAGAGAATCGAGGCGGTGAAAACAAAAAAACGAAGAATCAAGAAAGTGAAATTCCTGTTGAATTTGGTTCTGAAACTGGTTCTAAAAGATTCAATAAACAAACAAAGAAACTGTGGATAAAGTACGTGGGAAAAGAAAACTTCCTATACTGGCTCATCATGGAAAGGAAAACAAAAATTTCAAATTTTCGAATATCCATTCGATTTTATAATATTTTATAATGAAATTTTCAATAACATTTCTTAATAAAAACTCCTTTTTGGATCCTTGAAATTTTTTTCATTGTTCAAAATTTTACCTGTCAAATTCGAGTGTAATATTAAGATTATATTTATAATAATCGCTGGGGATTGTATTGACCCTCAAAGATTCAAATTTTGTAGAAATTGTTGATGTAAGTTGTTGGCTTTAGGGTCAGGTAAATGGAAGCGAATTAAGTTGTTTCAGACGTTTCGGCACACAATGGTGGCCCGAATCAGTGAGTTTTATTAAATCTGTGAAAAGTACATAATATCTTGTATGTACGCAGTTTTACAATTGGAAGTGTTATTATCTCAGTTGTGTTATTATAAAAATTTTATTTAATTTAAAATTTGTATTTGTATCTAATTCTATTAAAAACTAATGTTAAATATTACAAAATTATTAAAACATGATTTCATTTTAACGAAGTACAATTAATGAAAAAAAAAAAACAATGACAATGTAGTATAAATATATATCTGTATACCCCACAAATCTGTACAAAAATTTTTTATTGTTTTCAAAACGTTGACTAAAGACATTGCAATCGAAAAA
>CAKNXH010059362.1:0-16124 GCA_932178445.1 Andricus quercusramuli | reverse complement strand
ATTCATCATTTTAGTTGAAAATTCCTCTCTCCGGTTCAAAATTCAGCTATTTATTTCAAATCTATTTGACGGAAAATTAATCATTTTTAGTTAAAAATGAAATTATTCGTCTGTGAATTGGTGTATTTTGTTGAAAATTTGTCTTTTTTGGTAGAAAATTAATTTTCTTTGTTGAAAATTCGTCGTTTTGGTGAAGAATTCATCTTTGTAGGTTAAAGTTAAACTATTTGGTTGAGAATTCAACAATTTTGTTGATTTTTTTTAAATTCATGTCTTTGGTTAAAAATTTAACTATTTTATTGAAATTTCGTTTTTTTTTGTTTTTGACAATTTAATTATTCCATTGCAAATAAACCTAAATTAGCTAAATTATAAGCAGCAGAAAAATATTGAATTTCAAAAGTTTCATTAAATTGTTTTTAACCCTGAAAAAAAGAGAAACTTTGAATATTAAAAAAGATCATTTTAGTCTCTTCTTTTAATAAAATTAAACTGAGAACCCAAGGATTTCTGAATTTTATCCATTCTTTTTTAATTCTTCAAATTCTTTTGAATTTATCCAGAATTCTTTGAAATTCTCTTAAAATCCACGGAATTCAATAGGTCTTTTTTAGATTTTCAATTGTTTGAATTCACGTAGAAGACTTTTAAATTCACATTGAATTCTTATGGATTTTATTAGATTTTTATTCACTCGAATTTATCTAAATTCAATGTTTTTTTTATATAAACAATTCTTTAAATCACCCTGAAGACTTTTGAATTCACCTTGAACTTTCAAGGATTTTATTAGATTTACTGAAATTAATGGAATATTTTGGATTACAATTTTTTTAATTCATCTGAATCTACTTGAAATTCAACCTGAATTTTCATTAATTTAGCCTGAATTCTTTACAAATTGTTTGAAATCCTTGAATTTTTTCAATGTATCCTGATTTTCTTTAATTTAATGAATGATTTAATGAATTCAATGTATTTTTTTTTATCATTCAATTTTTTTTAATTCACTTGAATTCTTATGAATTCCATAACATTCTTCTCATTTTCCTTAAATTTGTCTAATTACAACTCAAATTTTATTTAGTTTTTTTTTTTTAATATACTTAAATTCTGTTGAATTTGCCCTGATTTCTGTTTACTACAATTTCATTCAATTCGATAGACTTTTAAATTCTTATTAAGTTCATCCGAATCTCTTGAATTCCTTTGAATTTTTTTCAAACCAGTCAAATTTTAGTGAAATCTGTAGAATATGTTTAAAATGTTTTTAGGTTATTTTAATTCACTCTAAAATTTTATTAATTTATCGTGAATTCTTTCAAATTCACTTGAATTCACCCCGAATTCCTTTGAATTCTCTTCAGTTTTTTAAAATAAGTGAATAATAATTTTAATTAATTTTTATTAAATAAATAATAATTTTAATAAAATTAATGAAATATTTAACATTGAAATTCAAGAATTATGAATCAGACTAAAATCAAATTCAAAATCCCATTTAACGTCCAATAATCATTTTTTTGTTTTGTTTGTTAGGAATTGCAATAGGAGCATTTTGTGGTGGTTTTCCAAATTTTATCGGTGAATTCTTGTTTTATTTTCAGGAATTCTATATATTTCGGATTAAAATTTTTTTAATTCATCTGAATCCACTTGAAATTCAACCTGAATTTTCATTAATTTGGCGTGAATTCTTAATAAAAAATTTGAAATCCTTCAATTTTTTTAATGTAGCCTGATTTTTTAAATGACTCAATTCTAATCAATTCATAAAATTTTCGTTTTTTTTTTCATTCATCCTCAAGTCTTTTAAACTCATCTTGAATTCATAGGCATTTCATCCATTTTTTTTAATTCCCTTGAATTTATTGCAGTTAATTCAAAATTAATGAATTCAATGTATTTTATTAGTGATTGAATTGTTTTTAATTCACTTGAATTTTTATGAATTCCATAAAACTTTTCTCATTTTCCATAAATTTGTCTAATTTCAACTCAAATTTTATTTAATTATTTTTTTAATATACTTAAATTCTGTTGAATTTACCCTGAATTCTGTTCACTAAAATTTCACTCAATTCGATAGACATTTGTGGATTTTTTAAATTTTGTTTAATTATATTATTTAAATTTCTTTTTAATTTTATCCAAATCTTTTGAATTCCCTTGAATTTTTTTAAAACCGCCCCAATCTTACTGAAATCAGTAGAATATTTTTAATTGTTTCGATTTATTTTAATTCGCCCTAAAGTTTTATTAATTTATCCTGAATTCTTTTTAATTCATTTGAATTCATCCCGAAATCTTACTGTTCTTTTAATTTTTTTAATTTTTTTTAATTACTGTTTTTTTAATGCTTTTGAATTCTCTTGAGTTCTTCGCAATTAGTTTCCAATTTAATGAAATCACTGCATTTTTAAAGTATTTTTTAATTGTTTTCAATACACTTTTTTTTAATTCATCATTATTTTTTATGAATTCCTTCGAATTCTTCTCTTTTTCCTTAAATTTATCTACATTCACTGTACATTGATTTACTTATTTGTTTTTTTATTTACTTAAATTCTATTCATTCCAATTTTACTCAATTCGATGGAATTTTTTTATTTTTTAAATGTATTTATTTATTATTTGAATTCACCCTGAAGTTCCATTACTCTAAAATGAATTCTTTAAAATTCATTCGAATTCACCTTGAATTCTTAATAATTTATCATGAATTCTTTTTACAAAATTTGAATTTCCTTGAATTTTCTCAAGTCACTAAATTCTGCTCAGTTCATTGAATTGTTTGTAATTTCTTAAAATTCATTCTGAAGTATTTTAAACTTACCTTGAATTCTTTCGCATTTCATAAAATTCTTTTGATTTCCCTTGAATTTTTCGCAATTCATTTCAGATTTAATTAAATTAATGCATTCCTTAAATATTTTTGAATCGTGTTCAATTCACTCGATTTTCTTTTTCAACTCACATTAAATTTTCACGAATTTCATCGAATTCTTCTCATTTTACCTAAACTTTTCTATATTTACTCGAGTTTTATTGAATTCTTTTTTTTTTTCAATTCTCTTAAATTCTCCCATCTTACTCAGTTCGTTAGAAATTTTGTTATTTTACAATTGTTTTAAAAATTATATTCTGTCGAATTCTTATGAATTCCATCTTAGTCTCTTGAATTCCCTTGAATTCTTCTAAATTAACTGCAATATTGATGAAATCAGTGAAATACTTTTGGATTTTTTTCAACGCATTTGAATTCATTTGGAATTCACCTTGAATTCTTATTTATCCTGAATCCGTTACGAAAATGGTTAATTTTTTACAATTCTGTTGATTTTTTAACTCTTGCTGAATTTTGTTGAATTCACTTGAATTCTTCTAAACTCATTGAAATCTGCTCAATGGATTACAAATTTTTTTATTTTTTTTCATCCGGAAGTATTTTGTACTCATCTTGAATTCTAAAGCATCTTAACACATTCGTTTGAATTCACTTGAATTCTTCTAAATTCACTCAAATTTTACTCAAATTATTGGAATATTTTGTATTGAAATTTTTCTCTTAAATTAACTTGATTTTTTTTAATTTACCTTGAATTTTTATGAGTCTCCTCAAATTCTTCTTCAAATAAGATTTTTTTTTATTGCACTTGAAGTTTTTAAAAATTCACATTGAATTTTTTTTCGGTTTAAATAGGTTACTTTTTGACTTTTTTCAAGTAAGTTAGGTTGTGGCAGCCCTAATCATATTTAAGAAATTTCTTTACTTAAATTAAGTATCATTTTCAACTTATTTGGTCCTTCAAGTCTTGACCTGACCCAGTCATTTTTGACAATTATTTTGTGTGAAAATGGAAAACTTTGGAAATTTTCTAATAAAATTAAGTTTTCCAAGGATGCAACTTCTGTGTAGTTTTGAACTTGGTCAAAGTAGCTTGTCTTACCTCAAATATATGCATACTAATGCTACAAATATACACATAAATTTCAACTCAAGACCACTCATTTGTAAACAAAAGTAATAACTTTCACTACGGAAAAATAGGGAAAATTAAGAAAAAATTTCCTCTATGTTCAGAATTTAGAAAAAAACTGAAAACGTATGATTTTTTTTTTAATTTGAACAATTTACGAATAAAACGGTTACAAATTAACAAAATGAACCTTCCGCATCAACTTTTTCCCCTATTCCCCTTTCCCCCCCTTTTGCAGCATTTTTCTTAGTGGTCCTGTTTTCAAGAAAATTCCCCTTTTTCCCCTTTTTCTATTTTTTCCGCTTAAATAATGAACTGAATTAACAGAACCCAATAAGAAAATCAAACTATTTTTGGTTAGAAGTTGGACTACTTTCCTAAAAATTAATTTTATTCGTTGAAGATTGAAATGTTTAGTCGAAAATTTGTTATTTTTGGTTGAAAATCAATTTTTCGATTTGCAAATTTAACTATTCCTTTTTAAGTTGAAAATTGACCATTTTTAGCTGAAAACTCAACTATTTAGTTTTAAATTCGCCTTTTTGGTAGAAAATTAATCTTCTTCGTTAAAAGTTGAACCCCTTTGTTAAAAATTAATTTTATTGATTGAATATTCATTTCTCTGGTTGAAAATTCAATTATTTTGTTAGAAATTCATTTTTTAGTTGAAAACTCAAATATTTGGTCAAAAATTCAGATATTTGGTTGAAAATTAACTTTTTTGTTGAAAATTCTTATTTTTAGAATAGAAAATTAAACATTATTGCAAAAAATTCGTTTTTTGTCTCGACAATTCATATTGCGTTGAAAATATTTTTTGGTTGAAATATCGATTAATACATGTTTTGTAGAAAATTCGTTATTTTTTGTTGAAAATCAATTTTTTGAATTGCAAAATTATCTATTCCTTTTTAGGTTGAAAATTAACCATTGTTAGCTGTAAACTCAACTATATAGTTTAAAATCCGCCTTTTTGGTAGAAAATTAATCTTCTTGGTTAAAAATTGAACCACTTTGTTAAAAATTAATTTTGTTGATTCAAGATTCATTTCTTTGGTTAAAAATTTAATTATTTTGTTTAAAATTCGTTTTTTTAGTTGAAAACTCAAATATTACGGTTGAAAATTCAAATATTTGGTTGAAAATGACATTTTTTGTTGAAAATTCATATTTTTAGAATTGAAAATTAAACTGTTTTGCAAAAAATTCGTCTTTTTGCTGGACAATTCATCTTCTTGGGTAGAAAATATTTTTTGGTTGAAATATCGATTATTACATGTTTTGTTGAAAATTTGTATTTTTGCCAGAAAATTAATCCTCTTGCTCGAAAGTTGATACACTTTACTAAAAATTCATTTTACTATTTAAAATTTCATCTCTTTGGTTAAAAATTCAACTATTTTGTTGAAGATTCGTTTTTGTTTTGGTTGAAATTCATTTTTTTGAACTGGAAATGAACTTTTTTGTTAAAAACTCACATTTTTAGGTAGAAATTTGAACTTTTTTGTAAAAAAACTCGTCTTTTCGGTTAAAAATTCTATTATTTTGGTAGAACATTCAAGAATTTTTTTTCTCTTGAACGAAAAATCTTTCTTGGTTGAAAATTTCACTCTTCTGTCAAATATTGTCTTGGTTTTTAAATTCATATCTTTTGGTAGAAATTTGATCCATTTTGGTTAAAATTTTTTAGTTAAGAATTATTCTGTTTTGGTAGCAGATTCAACTATTTTGTTGAAAATTCATCTTTTTGAATAAATTGGACTGTTATTTTTATTAAAAAAAAAAAATTTTTGATTGAATTCAACTGTTTTTTATTTGATGTTAAAATATTTTTTGATTGAAATATCAATTATCACATGTTTCATTGAGAAATCATATTTGTTTATTGAAAATTGGACTACTTTGTTGAAAGGTGGATTCCTTTTTTAAAATTCATTTTTATTTTAGTTCAAAATTTATCATTTTAGTTAAAAATTAATCTTTCATATTGAAAAGTTCGTTTTTTTGTTGTTAAAAATTAATCGTTCTAATTGAAAAATTGACTCTTCCATGTTTGGTTGAAAATGTATTATTTTTATTGAAAAATTGAACTAATTGTTTCAAAATTCATAAACTGCATGGAACATTTTCTCTTCAGTAGAAAATTAATCTTCTTCGTTGAAAATTTAACTATCTTTTTGAAAATTTGTTTGAGCGTTTCAAGTATTTATAGAATTTTCAGAATTTCCCCGGTACGTGTTAAAATCTCATTATTTACAAATATTCGAACACGTGTAATTCAAGTTTGACGCGATTTCTTACGTGACGTAAAACCCAAGGCGATAAAATGTTCTGGGATGCGGAAAAAAGATATGAAAAGGTAATAGTGTAGTAAAGTGATATAATATTTGCAGTAGTCTATTGAACACGTGCTAGAAAATTACACATAGAAAAAAAATTGTTTAAATAAAAAAGTATTTTTCATAAAAGAACTGAACAAATAAATTTTTTAAATCCATTTAATATTTTCAGACAAAAAAAAATATTTTTAATTGTTCCCCTTTCAAAAATTTCCATAATTTTATAATTTAAAAAATTGTACAATTAATTAATAATAATAGTCTTCAAATTCATTCATTCGTCTTTCGACATTCAGACACTAGTTTATCCTCTTTTAAATTTCTATAATTTAAATTTAAAATTATAGTTTTAAATGCACAATTCTAAAAGAGTGAAATTCTTGAGGCCTTGAAACTAAATTTTTTTTTCTTCAACAGCTTAAATTCGAAAATATTTTTCAATTTCAAAATTCACAATTTTGCAGTTTTGTATTCAAATATTAAAAATTTTAGGATATTTCACTATTAATTATTTGAAAATTGCAACATTTCATATTAGAAGCTTTGATTGTTTTAAATTTAATAATTTTAGATTTGAGTATTCTAAATTCAAAAAAAATTGTTTGGTTTTTTTAATTTTTCGAAATCGTGGAGTATCATCTTGAATTACTTGATAGTTGCACAATTTTAAATTTAAATGATTCGTAATTAGACAACATTGAATTAAATTTTTTTATTTGAAAATCTTCCAAAATAATTAGCATTTCAAAATTAATTTAAAAAAATACAATTTCAAATTGAAAGTCTTGAAATTGTGCAATTTCAAAAAATTTGAATCATAGCAATCTTATTTTATTTCATTTTTGTTTAATTTTTAAAAAATTTCTACGATTTTTAGTTAAGGATTTCCAAAAATGTATAATTTAACATTGAAAAATATTTTGTTAGAAATTTTCAAAAATCAACAATAATTATAAATCACGTGTTAAAAATTATACAATTAGAAATTAAAAATTGTATTCAAAATCAAAACAGATCAAAATTAAATTTTTTGAAATAAGTTTTCATTTTGGAATTAAAATTGAATTGGTTGAATTTTGAAAAGTATAACTACAATTTGAACATTTTCTTTCAAGCGATTTAAAGTTACTAAAAATAATTGAAATCTTGAATATTTTGAGTATAAAAAAGTTTCAATATCACAATTTTTGGTGACTAAACATTTTTTCAGTTCTAAATGAATCGTTCAATTTTGAACATTCCGCAGTAGATATTTTTTTTTCCATTTAAAATTCCTTTTTATTTTGAACATTATTTTATAATAATTCAATTGAACAGGTTTATAATTGAAAATTTTTCTATTTTGAATGATGAAAATAACGAATTTATTTATTTATCTTAGAAAAGTCTTTCGAATCAATTTTAATATTAAATTATAATTTTTTTATGTAAGAACAATTTGAAAATCGACAAGTTCAGATACTTTGACTATGAAACATTCAATTTAGTTTTCAATTTCAAATTGTCAAATTTTAATAGCTTCGAATTAAAAATGATTCAAATTCAAAAGTTTTTAATTTTTTATTATTCAATTTTGAACGCTTTTAATTAAAAGCGATTTCATTAGAAAGAAGTTAAAATTATCTAATTCTTAAAATTGCAGTCTCAAAGTTTTCAATTTTGAGAGCTTCTGATACACAATTTTTCAGTTTCAAACACTTTCAATTTGAATTTATTTAATTTTATGGTCCTTTTTTCAAGATTTTATCTAATCTAAAATTTATTTGTTACATTTTGAATTCAAAATCATTCAATACGTCTTTTTTTTAATTTCAAAGGCCACCAATTCGAAATTATTAATTATTATTACAAAAATTTGTACGCTATTGAAAAATAAATTTAATAAACTTTAAAATACTTATAATAAAAAGAAATCCTAACTTTGCATCGTCATTTTTCGAAGAAAATGTAAATTTGGGAATCACGGAACGAAATTATATCGAATATCGATACCTCTGGGTGATTCCTCATTCGATACGTGACACTTGGGAGAAAGTCTTGCATAGGTTATAGGCGTCGCGACGCTGGCGTCTGCTACGTGTGCGAACACAGTTCCGTATACAATACATACAGAAAATATAAGACCTAAGATGCCGTTATCGATTCAACTGTCGATAGTCTAGTAAACTAGGCTTTGAAACGTCATAATATTTTTCTTTAGCCCAGAGCTCGCCCGGGACTCGCCGGGAAAAAAATCGTCTCCAATTTCAAATATTTCAGACTTACTGCAACTGAATCGGAATCCAAATCCATTGTGTAGGAAAATATGATGAGGAATCAATTCTAGACTAAAATATATCAGTATTAGTTAAATTGACCTTATAGCTAATCTGATGTTAAAACTAATGATTATATTCTGATTAAAATTATTTTAATTTGACCTTAGAGTCGATTTGACCTATTATTGCACTTGACACAACGTTACGTTAACCTTAGGTCAATTTCTTATATTTAGTTTATTATTAGAGCTTTGACCTACTCGATTTGACCGAGTAATCCTGAAGCCAATTTTTCAATTATATTGGCTTACTTTTAGACCAGCTTTGACCTACTTAATTAACTTTAATTTCGTAGCTAATTTGGAATTATTGATCAGTAGACTTCAGGTTAATTTGTATATTCTTTGACCTTAATAATGTTGTATTTTATTTATTTCATTTATGTTTTTCTAAATCTGAAGATTATTTGCCTTTATATAGTCAGTTTGACCTAAATATTTAATTTTCTAATCAATTTTATATTTGACTTTAGAGTAAATTTGACCTGCTATTCCACTTGTCCCAACTTTACTTCAACTTTAAGTCAATTTTTTATATTTAGTTTATTTTTACATCTTTGACCTATTCCATTTAACCCAATAATTCTCAAGACATTTTTTTAATTATATTAGCTTATTTTTAGACCTGATTTAAACTACTTAATTAATTTTGATTTCATAGCTAATTTGGAATTATTGATCAGTAGATCGATTGTAGAATATTTCAAGGATTTCAAATACTTCACAAAGATTTCAAAGATTGCAAAAGATTGCAAATTACTAAACATTTAAAGAGATTTAAAAAATTTTCAAAAGACTTCAAAATATTTCAAGGATTTCACAAAGGCGTTTACGTCAGATTTCGAAGATTTCAAATGATTTCAAAAGGTTTCAGAATATTTCAGAAGAATTCACAAAGATTTCAAAGATTTCAAACGATTTTAGAAGATTTCAAGGATTTCAAATATTTCACAAAGATTTCAAAGATTATAAAAGATTGCATAAATATTTCAAAAATCTCACAAAAGTTTCAAGAATTTCAAAGATTTCAAAAGATTTCAAAAGATTGTAGGAGATTTTTAAAGATTTCAAAAGTTTTCAGAGATCTCAAAGATTCCAAGGATTTCAAAAGTTTCGAAAGATTTCAAAGATTTTAAAAGGTTTTAAAATATTCTAGAAAATTTCAAAAGATTTCAAAAGATTTCAGAGATCTCACAAAGATTTCAAAGTTTTTGAAAGGTTTCCAAAGATTTTAGGAAATTTTCAAAGATTTCAAAAAATTTCAGAGATCTCACAAAGATTTTAAGCAATTCAAGCATTTCAAAAAGTTTCAAAAGATTTCAAAAGGTATTAAAAGATTGTAGAAAACTTTAATAGATTTGAAAAGATTTTAGCGATCTCAAGATTTCAAGGACTTCAAAGATTTCAGAAAAGTGTTTACATCTGATTTAAAAGATTTCAAACGATTTAAAAAGATTTTAGAAGAGTTCACAAAGATTTCACAAAGATTTCAAATATTTCAAAAGGTTTCAAAAGTTATTAATTATTTAATTTTAAAGATTTCACAAAAATTTCAAAGATTTCAAAAGGTTTCAAAACATTGTAGGAGGTTTTTAGAGATTTCAAAAGATTTCAGAAACCTCACAAAGATTTAAAGGATTTCAAAGGTTTCAAAAGATTTTAAAAGGTTTTAAAATATTTTAGAAAATTTAAAAAGATTTCAAAGCTTTCGAAAGGTTTCAAAAGATTTTAGGAGATTTTCAAAGATTTCAAAAAATTTCAGAGATCTCACAAGGATTTTAAGCATTTCAAACATTTCAAAATGTTTCAAAAGATTTCACAAAGATTTCAAATGTTTCAAAAGGTCTTAAAAGATTGTAGAAAACTTTAAAGGATTTGAAAAGATTTCAGAGATTTCACAAAGATTTCAAGGACTTCAAAGATTTCACAAAGGCGTTTACATCTGATTTAAAAGATTCCAAAGATTTCAAATGATTTCAAAAGATTTCAAAAGGTTTCAGAATATTTTAGGAGAATTCTCAAAGATTTCAAACGATTTAAGAAGATTTCAAGATTTTCAAATATTTCACAAACATTTCAAAGATTACAAAAGACTGCACAAATATTGTAAAGATCTCACAAAGGTTTCAAGAATTTCAAAGATTTCAAAAGGTTTCAAAAGTTTGTAGGCGATTTTTGAAGATTTCAAAAGGTTACAGAGATCTCAAAAGATTTCAATGATTTCAAAAGTTTCGAAAGATTTCAAAGATTTTAAAAGCTTTTAAAATATTGTAGAAAATTATAAATGATTTTTAAAGATTTCAGAGATCTCACGAAGATTTCAAGCATTTCAAATATTTCGAAAACTTTCAAAAGATTTCAAAAGGTCTCAAAAGATTGTAGAAAACTTTAAAAGAGTTGAAAATATTTCAGAGATTTCACAAAAATTTCAAGGAGTTCAAAGATTTCAGAAAAGCGTTTACATCTGATTTAAAAGATTTGAAACGATTTAAAAAGATTTTGAAAGATTTTGGAAGAGTTCACAAAGATTTCAAAGATTTTAAAAGGTTTCAAAAGATTTCAGAGATCTCACCAAGATTCCAAGGATTTCAAAGGTTTCAAAAGTTTTCAAAGATTTTAAAAGGTTTTAAAATATTTTAGAAAATTTAAAAATATTTCAAAAGATTTCAGAGATCTCACAAAGATTTGAAAGGTTTCAAAAGATTTTAGGAGATTTTCACAGATTTCAAAAGATTTCAGGTATCTCACCCAGATTTCAAGAGTTTCAAGCATTTCAAAAGTTTTCAAAAGGTGCCACCAAGATTTCAGAAAGATTTCAAAGATTTCAAAAGGTCTCAAAAGATTGTAGAAATCTCTCAAAGATTTGAAAAGATTTCAGAGATCTCACAAAGATTTCAAGGATTTCAAAGATTTCAGAAAAGCGTTTACATCTGATTTAAAAGATTTGAAAATATTTCACAAAGATTTCAAATATTTCAAAAGATTCAAATAGATTTTTAAAAATTCAAAAGACTTCGAAAGATTTCAAGGATTTCAAAGATTAAAAAAGGATTCAAAAGATTGCACAAAGGTGTGTACATCAGATTTCAAAGATGTCAAATGGTTTCAAAAGGTTTCAAAAGATTTCAGTTATTTTATTTTACAGATTTCACAAACATTTGTAAGATATTTAAAAAAATGATTAAGTTTTTAGAAGATTTCAAAATTAATTACCCAAAATTAGTTAGTGACTTGCATATTTTTTATTAAAGTTCGATATCATCAGTTGGAGTCTTGTGAAAATTTGAAAAATATTATCAAATTCTATAAAACCTTTAAAGTACCATTTTTAATATTTCTAAAAAGTCAATAATTTCTTAATAATTTCTATTACTGATGTATGTAATAAAATCTAACAGTCTAAAAAAATTTTCGCCAACAAAAAATGCAATGGCTCATTTTTTTGCCATTCATCTCCGATTTAATATTCTCCTTGATGTTCTACCATCCCGAAACAAAGGGCATTTTTGTAACCCTCAATGAGATCCTTTTTGAGATCCTCAACGATTACCAGAGACTGGGCGCCACTAGTCGTTTATCTAACTGGCTTGTTCGTGGATAAACGATAAGTCCAGACATTTCCTTTGCATGTAGAATTGTAGATGCAGCGTACGAATCCAAATCATTAAATTGAAATGACATTTTTCCCCTGGAAATCCTTATCTTTTATGTTATTGTAACATGCTATTATAACGCAGAATTTCTTAAATTTTGACAAATTTTGTATCTGAAATCAAATTTAGGATCATTTTTATTTTTAATTTAAGAGTTTCGATTTAGAGGGCGATGATTGATTCCGCCCTGGGTACCTGGCGAACGGTTCCCCCACTACCTGGCTTCCCCTCACTCAGCCGAACTGCTGCTGAGTGTAACATTTTTTCAATTTAGCACTTGGTAATTTATAAATGTAATATTCAAAATACGGGATTATAGCGATTCCAACGATATGTTATTTTACTTAAAAAGTTGAAAATTAAAGAATAAATGTTCAAATTATAAGAAACTCTATGGAAATTTGTTTAGAATATTTAACTCAAACCCACTCCGGAAGGTAAAATTTGGCCGCATTTGAAAACTTATTAACTAACAGCATGAATTTAGTTTATTTCTCAAAATTATTCCTAAATAATTTTACACTCCCAGTCCAAAATAATGAATAGTGTCATCTCTAGCTTAATTTGGAAACTCATCAAAAAACATCATCAATTTTTTTTACTGCTTAACCAATTTGTTTATGAAAGTTAATTAAAGATAATATTTTAAAAAATAAAACTTTATGTGTTAAAACAGTATATTTAATTCACATTTTTTTAATCTAACTTGAGAAATTTTCAACAGAGACCAAAACGTAAAAGTGAATTTGCTCAAGTGTCAAAAAAAGGTTAAAAACTGAATTCGGCAAATTTTCAAAATAATTATTCTTACTTTCAAAAATAATATGTTTGATATTACTGTCTCCAGACGTTTTACTGCTGAAATTTCTGTTTTCTTTTTAATTAATTAACCCTTAACCAAAACAGACTAATTTTCAAACAAAAAAAAAGGAATTTTTATGAGAAGAGTTGAATTTTTAACAAAGAAAGATTTTTCAGTCGATAAAGAAAAAACAAGTCTAACCCAAAATGTTTAATAATTCAACACTTAAGAATCAATCAAAAAATGTATAAATTTTTAAAATGATATAATTTTAGGCAATTTTAAGCTAGAAACATTAATTTATACATCGAAATTTGTTCTAAAATCGTTTTTAATATTCGCTTAAATTTTTTTTTTAATCATGAAAAAATTTTCCTGGAATCTAATGCGAATTTTGTTATTTATTATTTTGAAACTTGATATTTTTCTACAATTTTTTGAAAATCCGACAAAATAAAAAAATATGCTTCAAAACCTTCCAGATTCTATTTTGCAAATTTTTTAAAATATTAAAAAAAATTCATTTTCAGTTTACCTAGGAATTTAGTAACATTTTTTTATTCATTTGAAACCTTTCGAAATGCTTAGAAAGCTTTCAAATATTGTGTTCAGAATCTTCAAAAATTCAGTTTTTAATGAAAATCACTTTTTTATGGTTGAAAATGCATTATTTTCGACCGAAAATTCAACTATTCCACGTTTTGTTGAAAATTAATTTCTTTGGCTGAATATTCCTCAATTTTAAATAGCTTTTTGATAATTCATGTATTTTGTTACAAATTAATCTTTTTGGGTAGAAAATTAATATTTTCGGTTGAAAATTCAACTGTTTGGTTAAAATTTGTTTGTTTGTTAAAAACACATTTTTGTGCTTGAAGAGTCATTATTTTAGTAAAAAATTCAGTTCTTTGGTTGACATTTTTACCTTTCTGTTGAAAATTCGTTTTTATTTAATTACAAATAATTTTTTTAACTGCAAATGTAACTGTTTAATTTTTCCTTGATAATTGATCTTTTTTAGTTGAAAGATCATATTTTTTTGTTGAAAATTAAAATTTTTTGTTCAAAATTCATATCTTTGTGTTGAAAACTAAACTGTTTTGACAGAAATTCGTCTTTTTGGATTGAAAATGGAACATTTCAGCTGAGATATTTTTTCTTTATTGATTGCAAAATCTTTCTTGGGTAAAAATTCAACTCCTTTTTTGAAAATTCCTTTTTCTTCGGTTTGAAAATTAGGCTTGGAAATTTTTGAAATTGACTCCACGAATATCCTTTATATTCTGTTTTTTATGTGTTAAAATAGTATTTTTAATTAACTTCCATAAATAAATTGGTTAAGCAGTAAAAAAAATTATGATGTTTGTTAATGAGTTTCCAAATTAAACTAAGGATGCCACTATTCATACTTTTGTACTGGAAGTGCAACAAATTATTTAAGGCCATGTGATGCGTGGGTCGTGACCAGATACCTTCCTTACCGGCACTTTTTTTATTTGTAAACTTATTATCACACGAAGTACCACATCGAGTCGAAAATTTGCGATACTAAATAAGAAGCACTAAGAAAGGTGGGTCTGGTCCTAAATTTTAATAATCATGAAAAAAGTTTATTTGTGAATATTTTTTTTTTTTTCTTTTTTCATGATTATTACAATTCAGGACCAGACCCACCTTTCTTAGTGCTTCTTATTCATTATCCCAAATTTTCAACTCGATGTGGCCATTCGTGTGAGAATAAGTTTACAAAAAAAGTGTCGGTAAAGTAGGAATCCGGTCACGTGACCCACTTGTCGCATGGCCTTAAGGAAGATTTTGAGAAATGCGACTGTTTGAGAAATAAACTAAATCTATGATGTTCGTTAATAAGTTTTCAAATGTGGCCCAATGTCAACCAACCAATAAATTAAAGCTACTGCAGTGGATTTGATAAAAATACTGAAAAATTTATTCATAAAATTTCGCATTACGTACAAAGGACTCCCGCTGACCAGAATCGACGGCAGCAGTTCGGCAAAATGGTCTTGTTTGGTTTTTGTGATTGAAAATTGAGTATTTTTGCGCCTGAAACCGGCCACACTCTGACTATTGCTTATGCTGGGCTACCGCTGTTGCCGGGCTCAGACGCAAAAACACACTACGTTATCAATTACAAAAAAAAAAATCCGGAAAAAGCTCTCTGTCCGAAGCGGTATAATTACCTTAAGATTATGTGGTAAAAATATTACGTTCGGCATTTAATCCTTTCAGACCTAGTAGATCATGCGAAACCAAAACTCGTTTGAAGCGCCTTAAGGTGCTACCCCGGCCTTGATTTTCAGTCCGTGTATTACAAATGACCACTTTTCTCCTACAAGGATGAATTTTTTGATGTAATATTTTAACCACATAATCTAAAGGGCAAAACACAATCCCGTTTAGAGCCCTTTTTCAAAAAACGGTCTTGTTTTTTTTTAATTACTCGAAAATATGCTTGATTTATGCGCCTGGGAACGAGCAGCCCGCCACTGGGAGAGTATCCATGATGAACCGAAAACAAGAACTCCCCACCTGTTTACGGTTCATCGTGGTAATTTTACCGGTGACGGGTTGCTCGTTCCCAGGCGCATAAATCCAGCATATTTCCGAATAATTAAAAAAAAAAACAAGACCATTTTTCGAAAAAAGGGCTCTAAGCGGGATCGTATTTTGTCCTTTAGATTATGTGGTTAAAATATTACATCAAACAGTTCATCCTTTTAGGAGAAATGTTGTCATTTGTAATACATGGGCTAAAAATCAAGCCTGGGGAAGCACCTTAAGCTGTGATCGAATCGACAGTCAAGATTGAGTACAGTTTTATCTATATTTTATACTTTTATATCGAAGCGCTTCGCAGGGCATGATGCACTTAAATTGATTAAATTCGTTTTTTAAAAGCTACTAAACCAACTGAACACATCTGTATATCATACGGAAATTTATTTATTAATGTTGAATTAGAAATAATTATTGATGTGATAGATGACGTATTAAGTATAATTTCGAAATTTT
>CAKNXH010059361.1:0-33119 GCA_932178445.1 Andricus quercusramuli | reverse complement strand
AAATTATGAATTTTCAAATAGAATAGAAATTTAAACCAAAAAAATGAATTTTCAATCAAGAAGATTAGTTTTCCCAAAAAGACGAATTTTCAATATGAGAAAAATTTCAACAAAAAATTGCATATTTGAATTTTTAATTAAAAAACTAACTCCAAACAAAAAGATGAAATTTCAACTAAGAAATATAATTTTTTAAATAGTTCAATTTTCAGTTCAAAAAACTAATGTCCAGCCAAAGAGATGAATTTTCAACTACAATTATGAAATATTTAATTGGAATAGTTACTTCTTCAGTTAGGAAAATAATAATTTTCAACTTAAAAAGAAACAGTTGTAAAAAAATAGTTAAAAAAATAGTTACATTTTCAAACTGATAAATTTTTAACTAAAATAAATCTTCCACTGGAATAGTCGAATTTTAAAGAAAAAGAAGAATTTCTGACCAAGAAGATTCATTTCTACCAAAAAAGACGAATTTTCAACTAAAAAATAATCATTTCTCAATCAAAAATTGAATAGTTCATTTTTAATTTAAAACATTTAATGTTCAACCGAAGAGATGAATTTTCAACTAAAATCATGGAATATTCAACTGGCATAGTTAAATTTTCAATTAAATATTAATTTAAAAAAAAAACTACTTCCACAAACGAAGAATCATTGTTATTCAATTTTATATATCAATTTAAAAAAAAATAAGCACGGCCTCGAAAAAATGCTCTGACATTTCCAGGTTTTTGCATGCACATAAAAATTTTCTCTGACAATTCCAGGTTAATCAGGTAGTGTAGACACTCCGTAAACTCACCATAACTTCTCCTGTTCCTTCCCCACGTAGTCTCTGCATGAGAACATTAAAATGTTGACATCCATCCGTGACGTGAAGGTGCGGTGGTATCAGCAAATTCGATAACAACCGATAGTCCTGCGCTTCCAGGTTCCTCCCTTTGTTCTGATAGGTGAACTTACCCTGCGTAATGAAGTTGTACACTCCCGTATATGGCTCCAGATTAAAGTCTCCCGAAAGAATAATCGGCAAATACTTTGGACCTGTCCTGTTGAAAGTGTTGACAAAAAATAATAAATTGTTGAATGCTCTTGAGACGCAAAAAACCCGTCTTAAGTGTTCAAATGTTGTCAAAGTACCCTCACATAGTGTTTTCCAGGAAGGCGATCCTCTCGATCTCCGACAAGAGGATTTGCGTCTGGCCTAAGCGAACATCATTTCTCTTTGGATTGTACAACAAGTGGGTGGTGGCGATCACAATCTGCGTGTCCGGATTTTCCCTCAGGCCGAATTTCACCACCAAGGCGACGTTGTCTCGGCTTAAGAGCTCGATTCCTGACTGGTACATCTCCACTTTGACGTACTCTAGAATAACTAACTGATCCGCACGGTACAATAAAAGCAGACCATCGTCTTTGTCGTTTGTGCGTTTCTTATATAAATAATCATAGCCTTGCGCTTTGAAGGGGATCAGAAATTCCTCCAAGTGTTCTTCCTGCATCTCCTGCAGGCATATCACCTGACAAAAGTACAAATTTTTATATTTAAATTGATTAAATCAGTAATAAAATTGTTTCGGAATAATGAGATTAGGGTGAGTTTCAGGCAGTGGTGTAGCCGAGGCCCAACGGGGCTTAGCGGCGCTAGGTTACCTATTTTGTAGGCCTAGCGGCGCTAGGCAACGTTTTTTTTTAAATTGAGCTATTTCAATGCTTTTTAAAAATTATTATACCATCAAATCATATCCCTTTCGGGGTTAACTCTAACTCATTCGGCTCTAGTCCTGTTATGCCACTAACAGGGATCATAGCGCAAAATGAGCTCAAAAAAGGGGAAATAGGGTGGTTTTCTCACGAAAAAGGGGAAAATAGGGGAAAGATTATACATTTATTTTCATACGTCGAAAAGAACAAACAATCTTTTTGTAAGACATGTTACATTTTAAAATAATTTTGATTTTTCAATGATTTCTGCCATTAAAGATTTATTTTTAAAAACTGGATGTATTTAGATCGTTGGAAATCCATCCAGAGTCATTAAAAAACGTCAGAGAAAAAATCAAATTTGTTAAATACAAACTTTCGATATGTTCAACATCGTTCTCATTCTTTCTGAGATTTGTAATTTCATCCGTACTATAATTAATACTTTCAATGTAAATTTAAAACTAAACTCTTCAGTAGATCGAAGTAAAAATGCTAAAAATTAATCGAATCGTTTGAGCTGAGGGATAACAATTTGTGGGTCGACATCCAAAACAAGCGAAGAAACAAATTTTGAAATCGGTTAATATCTTCTGTTCTCTTTCTTAAATTTACAATTTAAAATTAAAAGAAAAAATGTTGCCTTATTTAAAATTTTTTGAAAGTATACAAAAACATGTTTTTTGGATTGATTCGAATCTGAAATTGCGTCAGCTTGAACAAGATATGAGATCCCAAAAATCCTAACTCACGACAACATTTTTTGTTCGAAAAAGCAAAATAAAAAAATGTTTCTTTGGTTCAAGCTAAATAAATTTCAGATTCGATATATTCAACTTTTTTTAGAATGTGTGCATATGACTCAATCCATGAAAAAACACGTTTTTGCACATTTTCAAAAAAATTGTAACTGAGCAAAAAATTTACTTTTAAATTTCGCAATTTTAAATTTTCAACAAATGAGATAATTGTTGAACAAAATAGTTGAATTGTTGAATTAAGACTCCAGTTCTTAACCAAAAATCGAATAGTTATATTTTTGTTTCAAAAAATTAATTTTCATTTGAAAAAACTGAATTTTCTCCCAAATTGTTGAATTTTGAAGCCTGCGCGAAAGAAGAATTCTCTACAATGCAGTTGATTTTTCAACATGAAAATATGAATTTTTAATTAAAAAGTTAATTTTCAACCAAACATGGAAGTTTTCAGTTAAAAACTTAGTTTTTAACAAACAAAAAAACTTCAACTAAAATAATTAATTTTTAACTAAAAAATGAATTTTCAACAAAGTAGTTCAAAAATCGACAAATAGTTGAATTCTCTACCAAACTGTCCAATTTTCGAGAGAAAATTCAAATTTTCTACGAAACAGTTGAATTTTTAATCCAAAAACGCGAATTTTCAAGAAGAGTTGAGTTTTCAACCAAAAAAGATTTTTTTGTCAATAATGAAAAAAAATTGCATTCCAAATGTCGAATTTTAAAGCAAGAAGCTTAATTTTCTACAAAAAAATACGATTTTTTTAACAAATTACATAAACTTTTAACTAAATAGTTGAATTTTCAAAATAAAAAAGATCAACTTTGAACCAAAAAAGGAATTGCTACATTTTCATTTCAAGAAACTAATTTTAAAATGAAAAAAACCAATTTTCTACAAAATTATTGAATTTTTGAGCCAAAAAAAAAAGAATTTTCTACAATACAGTTGAATTTTGAATTAAAAAATATAAGCTTTCAATACAAAAAATAATTTTCAATCAAAAATTGCCATTTTCAGTTTAAAAAAATGAATTTTTAACGAGGTAGTTGGATTTTCTACCAAAAAGCCCGATTTTCAACCAAATAAATATATTTTCACCCAAATAGTTAAATTTTTAACCAATTTTCTGCCAAAAAAAAAACGAAATTCATGAACTTTCTGATTTTAAACACAATTTGTAGTTTTTTAACTTCAAATCTTCCTTTAGAATTATTATTCATTCTTGTAATTTTCCAATCAAATATTTTTCAATTTGAAATTAATTATTTGTTTAAATCTTCAACTAAAAATCCGAAAATTTTAAGATATTACATTGAAAATTAAAATGAAGAATACAAAACAAGATTGCTGCAATATGATATCAGTTTTTGAAATTCTACAATTTTAAGCTTCTGAATTCGAAATTGCTTTATATTTACATCCAAAATTATTTAATTTAAAACTGACTATCAAGGCTTTTAATATGCAATTTAAAAATGTTTAGTAGCGAGAAGTCCTGAAATTTTCAACATTTGAATTTGAAACTGCAATATTGTGAAAATTAACATTCGAAACCTCCAAGAATTAATTAAAAAATTAATTTAAGAAAGAAACTTTAGTTTCAAGGCCTTAAAGATTGAACTGGTTTTTAAATTAAAATGATAGAAATTTTAAAGACAATAAATATATTATTAATAATTTATCATATCATGTAGTATTAAAAGACATTCAAAACACGACTGGATAGATTTTGTTACAAAAAATGTGACTTCTGTATTAAAAAATCACTGCCATTTTCACCGTTCAAAATTTCAGACTTTTAAATATTGCGAGTAATACTATTAACCTTTAAAGTTTAATTATGAAAAGACGAATGATAAAAAACGCGAAATCTCCCGGTGTAATATTTCTCTCTCGGCTTCATCCCGGTTTTCTCCCAGTGAATTTTGTTTAGCTTTTGTATTTTTTATTGTTTGAAATAAAAATTCTAGTTGATCTTTCCAGGGCAGCAAATTTTAATGTCTTGAGTCAACTGAGAGAAAGGATCTGCATTCACTTTCTTGACGCGACGGCACAACAAAAATTCGGAAAGCCGATCAGCTAAATTGTTTTGTTTTTTTTAACTCCGCATGATAAAAATCGACGTATCCAACGCCAGAAGGACTCGATGTTTTTGCGTGTGTGCCCGGTATCATTATTCACAAATTCTTCGGGATAATTGCAAAAAGAAAATCGATCGGAAAGGGTTTCTCTGGATATTTCTTGACTATCGATACATTGTTAATATTAAATTTAAGTATAATTTACGATATGTTTGTTCAAATTTTAAATTTACAGCAAAGCTGTATGTAACTGACATGCAGGCTGCTGCAGAAATGTGGCACGTTTCAAATCACGTGTTTTCTGCAGCCGTAACATTGTGACTGCATTTGAACGCTTCTGAAGACAGAGTAGACTTCAAGCATGTTCAAACACGTGATCGTTACGTCACACACGCAGCACGTTCTTCACACTCGCCCTGACTCGACTAATGTTTCGGTCGGGTCAGATCGAATGATTTTAGAGAAAAAACGCATTTAACATAAAAGATATATTTGCTTATGCTCTACAGCTTATATTTGAAACATTTTTGTTCAGATTAACAATTAGCAAAATAGAATCGAAACCCCGTTTAAACCCTAGTTTGTTGGGGTTTTGACTACCACATTCGTAATCAGCGTACCAAAATAAATCGGTAATTATGAATTTTAAATTAATCCAAGGTAATCTCTCTCAAATAAGAGACCTGGAGTGTTTTGTGACTTACATTAGCCTCCACTTGGAGTATTTCCTGGGTTATTAAGGACTTTCTGACTTTCCAATGTAAAGCTTCTTTGTCGTGTTCCTTATATAAATAGGGGTGAGATTCTAGAAGGCTTTGTGCGAGGATATTGAACGACATGAGTCGTAATACGAAAGCATCATTAGGGTCCACATTTTGCTTTACTAAAATTGAGAGACAAACAAAACTTCTTAATATTTCCATCAACAATCTGTTAGCAATACTTTAAAGAAGAATAGAGCCTTCTAATAAATAAGTAAACAAATACTGACAATAATACTTTACAAGAAAATGAGCTTAACTCACGTTTGCCAAATCTTTTCCATTTTCGCATCGCCCTATACCTCTGTATGTCCCTCAAACGCTTGTTTTCGAAGGAATCATCCTGTCCTGAATTTCGATTAATATCCATTTCCTGAGAAAATATAGCAGCTATATTTTCACTAGAGGTCTCTACACTCGAGGAGCTTTCAATGGCAAAATCGTATGCGGATGCTGGAGAGACGTCTTTCGGTATGAAGCAGGAATCCAAATATGGTTCCATAATCGTCTTAGCAAACTCCTGATGAGTTTCTGGACTTGAAATAGAGTCCACTAAATTCACATAAGTCGAGAACAACGCCTCTGGGGCGGACGCACTCTTCCGAAGATTTTTTAAAAGCAAATGCTTCAGTGGAACCTCCGTCATGTGAGCGATCTAAAAAAATCATCAATAAATTTAAATAATTAAAGGCTGTAGTTTTTTATTCTTGTTTTAGAAAAAAAACTATCTACCGTTATGGAATTTCCCGTAAGACTGACCCCATTTTCCAGCTCGTTCAGGGCTAACGTTACGGAAAATTTCGTAACACTAGGCAGTGCCTTTTATAAATGATTACGTACTAATAAGATAGCAACAGTGACAGACTGTGTGTGTTAAGACAGCAAAGCAATTTTTTATCAACAAAACATCCATTTGGAATTTAAGGGAAATTAATTTGTTTAGCATAGACTAAACGAGAAGAAAATCTGGGAATAAATAAACATTTCGACAATGTCAGACACACAACAAAAGCAAACAAAAGTCGTATAACTCCTTATTTGATAACAATGCTCAAGTATCACGACCTTGCATTCAAAGTATGGCCCGTGTTCGTACGCGTGTCAGTTATCTTCGCAATAATGTTTTGAAATTTATGAAGATTCTACTGAAAGCTCTTTTTATTGAGGAAGAAGATAAAGCTTTCGGCTCAAGATAAACGTTATCTGAACATGTCAACGATTAAGAGTTCTAAGGTTTACGAAAATATTATTATTTGGAAGCCTCAATATTTATTTTCTAGTTCGAGGTGATCACAAATCAATCGTTGCAAATTAAATTATAAAATTAAAACAGGTAATTAAAAAAACTTGGAAGGCTGATACATGACGAAATTGATTGCAAACTTCATGTGTATTAATCTAGAATCTATTGCGTTTCTGTATCTATTTCATCAGTTTTACTAGAAATGCAAAAATACTGAGAAGTGCATTTTCACTGTTTTGAATCTGACAACGATTGTATCATTTATTTGCGAAATTATTCTAGAATAAATAAACAGTTTAGATCAGAGGTTACAATCAAAATAGTCTCATTTACCACAGAGAGTTTTAACTCAAATTCAGGTTTTTATTATTTATTTCCCATTTCGTAGCATTAAATATTTGTACATCTTTATTTTTATGAAACACATCGTCAAGGACGGAAAAACAATTTTTGACTAAAAGAAATTTCTGAAGAAATTTATTTTAAAATGTCTAAAGATTAATATAAATATATTAATTTATGGTAAAATATATCATATAGTTTATGGTTTACAGAAATAATAAGATATGGGACTTGAAACTAAAGAAAATTTTTTGCTTTTAAGATAATACATGCTTTGCGGGTGAAAACTTAATTTTCCAAATTCCCTGATTTTTCCTTGACCAATTTTTCATTTTCCTAGACCATTAACATTCAAATACCAGCATTATAATCTTGTTATATTTCAAATACAGGATTTTTTATAAACGGAATAAAACAATATTTAAGATACAAATTAAGTTTTGAAATTATTAAAAATGATTAAAAATGTATCAAAGATGATTTTTTAACAAAATACATGAACTTCCAATAATATAATTACATTTTCAACAAAATAATTTAATTTTCAAACTAAAAAGATGAATTCTCAACAAAAAAGTTTAATAGTTGATATTTAAACCCGAAAAGATGAAAGTTTCATTTAAAAAAATTTTTAACCAAAAAAACAAATTTTCATCAAACTAGGTAAAATTTTAACCATGCAGTTGGATTTTCAATTAAAAATGATCATTTTTAAACAAAATAGTTAAACTTTCAACCAAAGAAATGAATTATCAACTAAAAATATGAAACTTCATCAAAAAAATGATTTCTTCACTAAGTGGTTCCAGCAAAATTTTTAAACAAAATACGTAGTTGAATCCTCAAGCAAAAAAGATTAATTTTCAAAGCCAAACAATTGCATTTTTATCCAAGGAAGATGCAATTTCTACTAAAACAGATGAAGTTTTAAATCGAAAAGACAAATTTTATACAAGAAAAAAATATTCGAATTTTCGTCCAAAAAAGATTTTAGATTTTTCCACATCAAAATATGAGTTTTAAACAAGAAGTAAATTTTCTACGAAGAAACTGGAAATTACAACCCTAAAAAAAAGAATTTTCAACAAAACAGTTGAATTTTCAACCAAAAGGATGATTTTTATCCAAGAAAGATTTAATTTTGACTAAAATAGTTAAATTTTTCAATTAAAAAGATGAATTTTCAACAAAACAGTTGAATTTTAAACCAAAAATGATGACCTTTTAATAAAATTGTTGAATTTTCAACAAAACAAATGCATTTCTCTCCAAGAAGGACACAATGTCTACTGAGATAGATGAATTTTTGAATTAAAAAAAAAAATTCAACCCACGTTATGAAAATGTTAAAAATAAATCATGTACTTCTTGCAATTAAATACAAAATCATCAATACATTCATCTGAATGTTAAAAATACCATATTTGCCTCCTGTCTATTTAAAAAATATTTTTAAAAAATGGCCTCTTTCAATTCAGAAGAACAATTAATAAACAAAATCGCCACCTTTTCAACTCAATAAAAATGTTTAAAACAAAAGAAATGCCTTTTCCAATTTGTAAAAACGTGAAAAGAAACATTACCTCCCTTCAAACTCGATACGAATCACAAAAATAGAAAATTTTCCTCTTCCAATTTAGAAAAACTTGATGACAAGCATTTCCTCCCTTTAAACTCGATAAATATCTTAGAAATAACAATTTCTTCTTCCGAAACAGAAAAAAATAAATACCAAAATTTGTTCCCTTTCTTTTAAAAGTAGAATTATGAAATTCAAACGTTTTTTTTACATAAATAATTTTTAGTTGAATTATTTTAATTTTCAATCGTTTCAAATTAATATTTGTTCAATTGTTATTTATACATAAAACATTAGCACTCTCACCACATAAAAATTGTATTAAATGGAACAAATGAAATTGCAATATTCAAAGTTTAAATTTAGCACTCTCAAATTTTAACGATTCAAGACGATTTCAAGCAATTTAGTTACAATTGCTCAATTTTGAATATTTGAATTATAATTGCTCATTTAAAATTAACAGACCAATTCCACTTTAAATCAGGCAAAATTGCAAGAAAAGTTTAGTAGTTGTGTCAGAACGATTTGGTATTTAGATATAAAATTCTGTGGTGAAAATAAAGGAACACGCATTACACAGTTTAATCATTTCTTTTTTATTTTTCACAAACTTTTTTCAAAATGCAGTATTTTCCGAGTAAACATAGGTTTTAAGAATTTAATTTTTTACTCGCCGTGGAAATTCTCCCTCTTTCATTTTATCACAAAGAAATAAAAAAAATTTTTTAAATGGCAAAATGGCCAATTTAATTTGTTTAGAAACAGCTGACAATATACACTAGTGCACTACATATCGAAAACAATTAAAGGTATGTACAAAGAAATGTTCATATAGAAGTTGAAGCATCAAGAAAAGTTCTGAAAAAACACCTCTTACTCTTTTGTGATAGCTTACATCGTTTACGAGAAAAAAAAAATTATATTTAAAAAAAATTTCTGGCCTCAAAAATAATTTAGCCTGGATTAAAGTGGTAGGATGCCTTTTTTATATTAGCAGAAACTTTTTAAAAATATTGGAAAAAATAAAAAAAAAGTGCGGGTTTCCTGAAAATCTGCTTTCCATGTTTTCAAAATTCCATGAAAAAAATTAGGAAGATTTTCTAGAAAGCCCCAACTTTTTAATTTTTCCTTGTATTTTGTTTTTGCTTGGATGAGAAAGGCATCCTAGCAGTTTAATAGGGGCTCAACCATTTTTGAGTCCGGGGGAAAATTGTTTTATTTTCTTTTTTTCATCGGAACATTTTTGTACCTTTCGCTGTTTCCGAGAAAAATACAAAAATTTGATTTATTCAATGTGAAGCAGAGGTTTTAAAACTCATTAATTAATTTAAATTTACAGTTGATCAACTTAGAACGTTCTTTATCCAAAATATCCTCGAAATTATAAAATTCAAACGCTTTTATTTTTTAATTGTTGAAGTCTCCAATATTGCATTTTTAAATTCTTTAAATAGAAAATTTAAGCTTACAAATGAAAACGTTTTGAAATAAAGGATTTTATAATTACGTGTTGTAAACTGAATGATTTGCTCATTGAAAAACTTAACAACTGAACGTAACATTTAACAAAAGTTGAAATCGAAGTTATTTTAAATTGCATTGTGATATATAAATATAAATATATATAAATATAAATAAATATATATATATATACATATATAATGGACCCTTTACAGATTTTTTTTTACCAAAGAGATGAATTTTCAAACTAAAAATAAACTTTTCAACAAAAGAGTTAAATTTTCAACCAAAATGGTCATTATTTTTTAACCAACTAAATGAACTTTCTACCAAAATTGTTTAATTTTCAACCAAAATAGATGAATTCTCAACGAAAAATATAATATTTGATATTACTTCAACAAAAAAAGATTTTAATTTGAAATCGAACATAGTTGAATTCAACTAGAAAAAAATCAACCGATTCGGATGAATTTTCTACCAAAATAGTACTTGAATTTTCAACAATAAACAAATAAGATTTTTTTACCAAAAGTGATAAATTTTGAAACGAAAAAGCTCAATTTTGAAACGAAAAAGCTTAATTTTGAATCAGGAAAGAAGAAAAGTTTCACTGAATTGTTCAATTTTTAAGCCAAAACACGAATTTTCTACAAAACAGTTGCATTTTTAAACCGAAAATATGAATCATCAACAAAAAAGTTACTTTTCTATCAAATTGTTGAACATTCTACCAAAATAGTGGAATTTTTAATAAAATCCATGGCTGAAAAAATAGATGAATTCTTAACGAAAAATATAATAGTTGATAGTATTTCAACCATAAAAGATAATTTATTTAAAATTAAACACAGTTGAATTCAACAAAAAAAACGAATGATTGCTGAACTTTTAACCAAATCAAATTCATTATCAAACAAAACAGTTGAATTTTCAACAACAAAATGAGATTTTTTTACCAAAAAGTGTAAATTTCGAAACGAAAAAGCCGAATTTTTAACCAAGAAAGAAAAAATATTTCCACTGAATTGTTGAATTTTCAAGCCAAAATGGCGAATTTTCTACAAAACAGTTGAATTTTTAAACAGAAAATAAGAAATTTCGACAACAAAGTTACTTTTCATCTAAAATGTTGAACATTTCACCAAAATAGTTGAATTCTTAAAAAATAAATGAGTTGAAGTCAAATCTTCAACCAAAATATTTGAATGCTCAACCAAAAGAGATTAATTTTCTACCAATCTTAATAGAAGATATAAAAAACACAAAGTAACTTCAAAGTAACTAAAATTAGTGCTCCAAGTTACTGAAAAAAATCGTAACCAAGTTACAAGTTACTTTCAAAAATAGTAACGAAGTTACCCTAAAAGTTACAAATAACGTAACTTTTCAGTAACTCAGTTACTTGTAACAAGTTACTACCCACCTCTGACCCTGATAAGATATTAATTTCAATAAAACCTTTTAGATTATTAAACTTGAATCTTCTCGTTTTTTTTCATACTTGATTTTGAGAAATAAAACTGATTCCGATAACTTTGGAATATGCACTGAGGAAATATTCAGTGAAAAACAAGGATAAGTTATTGTCCCCTTATCACATTAAAGCAGGTGAAATACGAGTAAAATAGATTTGTCCTCGAATTTGTCTGCGATTGTTTTACAGAATGCGTATCAGATAATTCTGTTTACACAATAACATTGTAGCCATCTAGGCATATATGTGCACTCTGCAGCGTACTTAATTTGGCACGTGAAATATCTACGTCGACACCAAGAAAGAAAATGATTATAAATATTTATCTTTTTTTTAAGTTTATTATTTAGATTTATATTTTAAGGTAAAAAAATGATACAAAAAAGGGAATAGGGAAATTTTTTCACGATCAAGGGGAAAAATAGAGGAAAGATTAAACATTTATTTTCATATTTAAGAAAGAAGAAACAATATTTTCATATGAAATTGTACAGTTTTTAAATAGTGTTAAATGATTTTTTAATTGTTTCTTGCCATTAAAGAATTTATTTTTTGAATTAGATATACTTAGATCGTTGAAATCCAATCTTGTTATTTCATCCTTGCTATAATTAATACTTTGAATTATATTGGAAACAACACTCTTCAATGATCTCAAGCTCAGATTAAAAATAGTTCAAGTTTGATCGCAATATTAAAAACAAACTATTTACAAATATACAATAACAAATTTTTTAAATATTAATAGTTCTACAATATTTTTCAACAAAATCTCTTGAAATTCTTTGAAATCATTTTAATTACCTTACAATCTTTAAAATCATTTGACATTTGTCGAATTCCTTCATATTCCTTGAAACTGTTGAAATTCCCTGAGTATAAATTAAATAAAAATCATTAATTAAATTTCTCTTTAAAAAAACACATATGAATGTAAAATGCACGCGCACAAGGCGCGCGTTATCGTCCCTGGATTTTTATTTTCTAGTATTAAAAAAATAAACTATTTAAAAATCCATAATATCACATTTGCAAATATTAATAGTTATAATTTTTGAAACCAGTTGAATAATTCAAGAAATTATTAATTCTTGTTAGTAAAATCTACTTGAAAAAACTATCGCTTTCGCAATTTTCAATATTTTTATAGATGTCAACATTTTTTGCGTATCTGAAGGGTGGAAGTACAGATAATCAACATTTTTCCGAAAATGTGTTAATTCCATCACAAATTCTTAAAAATCAAATACACGTCGTGTTAACATGATTTTTTTAATTTCTCTTTTTTTTTTAATTTAATAAAAAAAAATATTATTGAAATTTTCATAAAAATTTTATCTTATGATTTGAGCGTAGCAATAATTAGTTTTTCTCTTCAGAATCTATATTTCATGAAATTATTACTGTTTGCTGAAAAAAAATATCTTTTTTTGGGGCGGGTGGGGGGCTTTCAGCGAAAAATCGTCTAAACTCTGATTTTCTCGAAATAAAACAATTTTTTCTATCAAATATTTATTACTATTCAGCGTCCCCATATTTCGGGAGCAAGTTTTTATTTTTGTAAAAATTGAAAACCTGTGAAATTGTAACCCAAAATTCTTGGACAATTTACTCTGAATTGGCTAACTTTTTAAAATCATATCTTTATCAAAAGAATTCAGAAACTTAATATTTTGGAAGTAACTTTTAGTTCCTATAGAAACGGATGATTTAAAATTCTTCATCGAAATCCGCAGCAGAGCCTGTTCCATTTTGTGGTCAGCGTCACTTTGATATTTTCAACTGAGAGACCTTTTTCCTCGAAACTAAATAATATTTTCTGATTAAATTTTTTTGGGATTGAATCAGCATCACGACATTTCGGAAGTGGATTTTTTTTTTATCTTCAGTGGTAATTTCAGTTTTATAGAACGTTTTTACGCTCTCCTGAAGAATTCATATTTTGTTGGTTATCTAGTTCTGTACTGCCACCCTTCAAATATTGTTAGTCACATATTTTTCAATTTTAAAAAGCAATATTTTTTAAATCTTGAATAAAAAATGTTTATATTTCAAAAATGCATAGGTACAATTGATAATTCAGAAATTGTTGAATTTAAAAGTCTACAAATTGTCTAATATTAAAAAATCCCAATTCTTTAATTACAAACGCTTATAATTTTGAATTGTCTGCGCACTAAAAAAATGATCTATTTAAAAAAATTGTAATGCTCGAGGTAAAACTGAAAGATTCAATTTTGAACATTGTTTCAATTTTTCAATTTCAAAATAAAAAGACCATTTTTTGATTTTATTTTGGTCTCAAAGACAAGTTTAGGTTTCTTCATTTAAGAAAAGTAAGAGAAAGAGGTTTGTTTAATTTTTGATAAATCTCTACATTAATTAAATATTATATAGAATGTATACATTTAAAGAGTGGCAGTACATAACTAGATAATCAACAAAATCGGAATTTTTCAGGAAAGCGAAAAAAAAAACTCTTTGAAGCTAAAACCATCATTCAAAGACAAGACAAAAGTCCACTTCCGAGACCACAAATTGGAACAGGATCGGCTGCGAATTGCGATAAAAAATGCAATCTTCAGTTTAAATAAAAAATAAAAACTTTCTCCCGAGATATTGAGTTTCTGATTGAGTGTAAAAAAATGTTTATCTGAAAAAGTGGACCAACTGCGAGCATATCGTCCAAGAATTTCGAGATTACAATTTTACAGTTTTTGAAAACCGATTTTGAGTAGCGATTGAAAATCGAATTTAAAATTTTTCACAACAACAAAAACTTGTTCCAGAGAAAAAAGGAGGATGACTGCACCCTGCTTCAATGTTACTTCTAACACATTTTTAAATAATATATCTAAATTCTAACAAAATTTCACGATTAATGCAGGGACATCAACATTCTCTGATGTAATTATATTGTAATTTTTAAAAATATAATTGCACAATTTATCCTATGTAAAAAATTGGTGTGACGATATGTCTCGAGAATATCGCAATCATTGTTGTTGAAAATCTTTTCATTACTTAAAGCTGTTTTGTTCTTAAATTAATTTTTTTTTCAATTTAATGTATAAATAAACCATTTGAACAATAAAAATCATAGAAAATCTTAGACGAGTTAAGAAACATTTGTGCTTTTTAAATAATCTTAGGAGGTAAATTAAAACTTGCATAGTATCTAATAAATTATTGTAAATATTATGTATGTTTTATGTTACTGCTTTTCATTGGAAATTAGTATTTTTTGAAAGAATTTTAATGTAAAATCATAAAGTTAAGAAGACTTAAAATTTCTAAAAAAATAGGTTGTGTTAATTTTTTTCACCGGAAATTAGTATTTTTAAACAATAATTATTAATTAATATTAATAAATGAATATATTTAAACATTTAAAATTTTGTTAACAGTTTACTTTTTTCGTGTTTACAAGCGTTTTTTAGATAAAAATCATTTTGAGTTACGCTAGCGTTTCACACCAAAAATTGGTGCTTTAGAATCAAAATAGTTATAATTTGAACAAGATTAGAATCTCTTAACAATTTACGATAATGTTAGTCTTTTCATCATTAGTATTTTTTAAAAATAGGTTTCAAACAAGATAAAAATATTTTAACAAGTTTAGGTTGAAGCAATTTTGGATTATGTTTGGTTTTTCGTCATTAGTATTTTTTTATAATGAAAACTTAGGTTTCAAAGAAAATTTACGGTTTAACAATTTTAGGTTATGTTAGCCTTTTACATCGAAAACTTTTTTTTAATTATTATAATTTGAAGATGATTCAGAATCTTTGATCAATTTTGAACTACAGCTGTGTTTTTCGTCAGAAATTGGTATTTTTAATAATAAAAAAAATTTAATGAAGGTTCATAAATTTAACAGTTTTAGGTTATGCTAGCCCTTGACACAAAAATTGACATTTCCAAACAAAAATCATTAAAACTTAAAAAAATTATATTTCAAAGGAGATCATTCACAATTTTTAAACAATTTCAAGTTATTTTAGCCTATAATTATTTTAGTTATATTTAAATCCGATGATTTTGTTTAAAATAATAAAATGTATAAGCTTTAAAAATCTCGCATATTGTTCCTGCTTTCCGTCGAAAATTGAAATTTGTATTAAAAAATCGATGATTTCAAAGATACGTAATTTTTAAACAATTTTAGGTTGCGTTGGAATTTTACATCGAAAATTGGCATTTTCAAACAAAAATCATAAGCTGAACACGATTTAGAATCTTGTAATAATTTTGCATTATGTTAGTGTTTTTCGTCAGAAATTGGTATTTGTAATTTTTGAAATTATATTTCAAAAAAGATTCACAACTTTTTAAAGAAGACTTACAATTTTCGGATAATTTAAAGTTATGTTAACATTTTTCACCAGAAATCGGAAATTTTAAACAAAAATCATTAAATTTCGGAAAAGGTTCACGTTAGGTTTAAGAGAACATTTACCGTCTTAAACCATTTTTGTTATGTTATATTATTGTTTTTCGTCTAAACTTGCTATTGTTTATAAAAAACCATTAGATTTCAAAGAATATTTACAAAATTTGAACAATAATAGATTATGTTAGTATTTTTCGTCGGGAATTGATATTTTTGATAAAAACAATGTAAATTTCAGCATCTTCAATATTCGGTGAATCGAATTGAAACTCAACATTTCTTTTCACAATTAGCCATAGAATATAAATGATCTTGTTTTGGTTGAAAATTCATCTATTACCGTAAAAAATCAACTATTTTTAAAAAATTCATATTTTTGGCTCGACAATTCAACAATTTAGTAGCAAATTAAACTATTTAGTTGTTAGTTTGTAGTTAGTAGCAAATTTATGTATTTTGCGGAAAATTGGTATTTTTCGGTAGAAAATAAATTTTTTGGTTACAAATGCAACTGTTTGGCTGAAAACGAAACTTTTTAAGTTTAGGATTCGAGTATTTTGTTAAAAATTCGTTTTTAATTGTTAAATCCAACTTTTTCATTTGAAATAAAATGTTTTTGAGTTGAAATATCAACTATTACATTTTTCGTTGAAAATTCATCTTTAAAGGTTGAAAATTCATCTTTATAGGTTGAAAATACAACTCTATTGTTGAAAGTTGAACTACTTTTTTAAAAGTTTACTGTTTCCATTCAAGATTCATAATTTTAGTTGAAAATTCAAGTTCATTTTAGTTAAAAATTATTTTTTTTTTAACTGGAAGTATAACTATTTTTTGAAAATTAAACTGATTGGTTGTACATAAACATCCATTTGGTAAAAAATTAAACCGTTTTATAGAAAATTCGTTTTTAAATTTTGTTAATTAAAATTAATTCGAATCAAAAATTTATTTACTCCATTCAACATCTATAAAATTCAACACGAAAAAATTCAATACCTTCATTAAAAGTTGAAGTACTTTCTTAAAAGTTCATTTTTTTGGTTGAAGATTCATAATTTTAGTTGAAAATTTCATGTTCTTTTTAATTAAAAACTATTTTATTAAACTAGAAATTTAACTATTTGGTACAACATTAAACTGTTTTATAGAAACAAATTCTTTTTATAAATTTTTTTATTGAAAATTAATTCTCATTGAAAATGTATCTACTCCATTTTCAATTGTCAAGACTTTTCGAAACAAAATATTAAAAAATGATTAGTTAGACACAGCAACAACCACGACGTGTAAACGTCAACTGTCAAGATTTGAGAAAACGACAATGCACTTTTTCAAAAACAATTTAGCAGAAAAAAACTATTTAGTTGAAAATTTATTTATGTTTTTGAAAATTCATCTTTTTGGTTGAAAATTTTATTATTTGGTTCAAAATTCAATAATTTTGTTCAAAAGTCATACTTCTTAGTTGAATATTCAACTGTTTTTTTAAAAACTCATCTTTTTGGCTTAAAAATCCAACAATTTGATTGCAATTTTTGTCCTTTTTTTGAATAAAACATATTTTTGTGTAGAAAATGTAACTCTTACTGTACACTCTTACTGCATTTTCGGCTCGAAAATGTATGCACTTTGTTAAAAAATCGTCTTTTTTGCTGGCAAATCATTTTTTTTTGTTAAAAATAGAACTGCTTCACTGAAAATTCATCTTTATAAGTTGAAAATTCGAAACCTTGATTGAAAGTTGAGCTACTTTCTTAACCCGTAGTGGTCACACTGGGTCCAGTGGACCTCAGGGTTGATATTGATAAAATTGATAACTTCATACTGTAAAATAAATATACTTTTTTCCAAAGCTTGTTATAATACTATTTTTTCTTTAAACTATAATATTTTGAGAGTAAAACGCAGAAAGCGTTTTTTCTCAATCACAAAAATTGAAATTTTGATGAATATTTTTGTGAAAAAAGTCAAATTTCTCGAAAAAAAATGTTTCTCGCGTTTTTCAACATAAAAAAAGTTGGAAATGAACAAATTATTGGATTATGAAGAGGAAGTCTTCAAATAAATTCCAGTTCAAGGTTTGAGTCAATACATAAAAAAGAAATGTTAATGGCAACTGTTTTTCTGCGTGGGGTCCATTGGACCCAGTGTGACCACTACGTTATTTTTAGGGGGTGTGACCACTACGGGTTAAAAGTTAATTTTTTGGTTGAAGATTCAAAATTTTAGGTGAAAATTAGTTTTTTCTTTTGTTGCAAATTATTTTTTTACTGAAATTTGTAATATTTCGTTGAAAATACAACAGAATGGTTGGAAAATATCTTTGGTGGAAATTCATGTTCGTGCGTTAAAAATTTTACAGTTTCATATAAAATTCGTATTTTTGGCTCGACAATTCATCAATTTAGTAAAAAATGAAACTAATTAAATGGAAATTTATTTATTTTTCTTAAAAATTCGCCTTTTTGGTTAAAAATCTTATCATTTAGTTCAAAATTAAATTCAATTGTTGAAAATTCAACAAATTGGTTAAAAAGATATACTTCTTGGTTGAATATTCGACTGGTTTGTGGAAACTTCATCTTTTTGGCTTAAACATTCAACAACTTTATTGCAATTTTTGTTCTTGTTTGAATAATAATTTTTTTGGTAAAAAATTCATCTCTTACTGTATAACTTTAACATTTTCTGGTTAAAAAAGCAACTGTTTTATTAAAAATTAATCTATTTTGGTTGAAAAAGACCTTTCTCATTGAAAATTCAATTGTTTTGTAAAAAATTCTTATTTTTAGCTCAAAAATGTCTGTTATTTTATTGAAAATTCGTCTTTTTTGGTTGAAAATCTTTTTTTTTTGTTAAAAATGTAACTATTTCGTTGAAAATTAATCTGCTCTTGTGGAAGATTCAAGTATTTTGTTGAAAATTCGTTTTTTTTGGTCAAATCTCCCATTTTTTTATTTCAAATAAAAATATTTTCGGTTGAAATGTCAACTATTACATTTTTTGTTGAAACTTCAATATCTTGGTTGAAAGTTGAACTGCTTTCTTAAAATTTCATTTTATTTAAGATTCATAATTTAAATTAAAAATTCGTTGTTTTTATTTGTTAAAAATGATTTTTTTGTTACTAAAAATCTAAATATTTCATTGAAAATACAACCGATTAAAAATTAACTTTTTGGTAAAAATTCATATTCTTGGGTGGAAAATTCGAATATTTTATAGAAAATTTGTATTTTCGGTTCGAAAATTTATCGGTCTACTTTACTTACGGTTCAAAATTTATATTTTTTTATTTGTAGCGTTACACTTATTCCAATGTTCACATCACCAACACTGTCAAGACTTTTCGAAACAAAAGATTAAAAAACTGTCATAAATCTGTATACAAACCCTGTCATCTGATGACGTGTAAAAATGAAAAAAGTGCATAAATTAAGCAAGAAAAGCGTGTAAAAATCACCTGAACATTAGCCATTTTGAAAAAAGTGTATCAAATCCAGATGATTAGTTAGACACAGCAGCAACCACGAAGTATAAACGTCAACTGTCAAGCTTTCAGTAAACGACAATGCACTCTTACAAAAACAATGCCACAGAGGGGCAAACATTGAAATGCATATATATGTATGCAAATAGACTGTATCTAATCCATCTAATTAAAGCCACTAGAAATAAGAAAACCCGAAGAGAAGGGATTGTGTCCCCGAAGCAAGTCTCCAGTATAGTCTATAGTGTCTCAAGTACTTTGACAAACTTATGCAATCCGTAAATAGCAGACAAACGCGTCTAGATGTTAATCAAGAGGAAAAAAATTACCTTTAACTCCTGGTGTAATACGCTGTGAATGTTTCGACAAAAGACATTTGATACAGAGAGATTTGTCAAAAGTCTGGTGGTTGCGTTCATTTATTCAACATAAATGCTAAATAAGAGATTTGTCGAAGATTTATGCGCTGTCAGACTGAGGAAATAGATAACGTACTGTATTTTGCCGAATTTCCTACAGCTGACATTTCTGATATTTGGCGAGGTTATAATTTACGCGACCTGGGACGTCTTCTCAACCTGCACAGCAGAAATCCAACGATTTTTCACCAGCCAAATTTCGAGTCACTGGATTTCCGGGATTTTTTCGATGTATTTCGCAGCACAACACAATAAGCAAACCCACGAAACCCACAAAAATATGCAAAATTCCAACCGCGTGTCAAGTTAAAATGTAAAATCCGTTAGGTCGATAAAGCAGGGCGACGCGTTACCATCGTGAAGACATTTGTCACTTTGAAAATTTTCCGAAAAAGGGAACGGTTCTGGGTTTTGCATATTTGCAACGAAATACTGGTAGAATTTCTTCAAGGAGGTGAATTTTCTTGCCGCATTATTATTTCTTTATCATGAAAAATGTCTCTAATCGAGCAAAGCGTTGATTGGCTGAGAAAAGTCACGTGGGAGGAGGGCGGCAAAAATTCATGTCATTCAAGTTTTTAGACAAGGGGGAACGAAAAAATCAATAAAATGCGGAATAACTGGTTTTGATAATAAAAAATGGACTTGAGAATCTGCTTTTAGCTACAGGAAAGTTTGCGAAGAAAGGTTCTTTGCTTGTGATGCATAAAATTATACATATAGTTAATATTGTTTAATGTTTATACTAGCGAAAATAGCACCTAATTATCGAATTAAAATGTATCCCTAAATTTAAAGTACTATAAAATATAATGAATGATCATTTAATATTAATTTCATTTTATTTTTAATGTTAATTTGTATTTTAATTGGCTTCCAATAGTCTGTGACTTTTATTTAAATATAAGATTTTATACCAGCAGATATTAGAATCAAAAAAATAAATAATTGGGTTAATTTGAAATTTTATATCATAATAAGATCTTAAAAGACATTCTGGAATTCTGAGTCTTATTGATTTTTTCAATTGTTTAATTCTGAAGATTTGCAATTAAAAGATCTTTAATTTTAATGATTGAAAACAAATTCTTAAATTCAAATAATTTTGAAGATCACAAGTCAAAAATTTTAATTAATTATTAATATTAATTTATGTAATTTAAATAGAAATATTTTTAATTTTTCAAAATATTTAATTTTGAAGATGTGTAAATAAAAATTCAAGAATTTTAATTAATTTTAATTTATTTAACTATTTAATAATTGCGAATATTAATATATATTTTATTTTAATTTTTAGAATTTTTTAAAATTGAAGTTATATAAATAAAATTAATAATTTTGAATAATTTTAAAGATCAAAAGTCAAATTTTCTATTCTCAGTTTTCCAGATTTAAAAAATGTCGAATGTAAATCATCACAATTAAAGAATTAAAAATTTTAAAACTTGCTTCTTTTTTAATTGTTAGTTTTCAAAATTAAAAACTCTTCAATTTTAAAAATGTGCAAATACAAATTCTTTGACTTTGATCATTTTAAAGATCAAAATTCAAGCTTTTAATTATAAATTTTCCAAATTGAAGAAATTACAAAAGTGAATCATTAAAAAATGTACGGACTTTTTAATTGCAAATCTTAAAATTTGCGTAATAATTAATAGTAAATTTTTAAAATACAGAATTACAAATTATTTAATATTTAAATGTTCACTTTTCAAGACGTCCAATTTTGTTTTTTTTTTAAAGATATTTTATTAATATTTAACAGTTAATTTTGAAAAAAAAAATGAAATTTCAAGATTTACAATTGAAAACTTTTCAATTTTGAAGATACATATATGAATAAAAAATCTCAAATGTTGATGAATTTGAAGATCAAAAGTCAAATTTTCAATTCTCAATCTTTCAAATTCAAGAAATTTCGAATATAAAGCAACAAAATGACTGAATTTTCAATCGTAAAACTTAGAACTTGCATAATTTTTAATTATAAGTTTCCAAATTAAAAACCCTTCAATTTTCAAGATTTACTATTCAAAGTTCTCCAATTTTGAACAACTAGAATTGAATACTCTTCAATTTTAAAGATGGCATGAAAATAATAATTTAGGAATTGTTAAAAACAAAAGTCGAGCTTTCCATTCTCAATCTTTCAAATAGAAGAAATTTCAAAAATAAATCATCAAATTGACAGATTTTTCAATTGAAAAACTTAAAACTAGTATAATTTTTAATTGTAAATTTAAAACATAAACAATTCTTTTTTAAAAATGTACTATTCATATTTCTGTAATTTTTAAGAGTTTACAATCATGTATAATGTGGAAGATGAAATGTCAAATTCTCATGATTAAATCTTCCAAATTGAATAAATTTCTAAAGTTTCTAAATTTTCGAAATCAAAATAATATACTTTTTAATTGCAAATTTTTTAAATAAAATATTTTTGAATTTTTTTGAATTTACAATTTAAAGTTCTGCAGTTTTGAAAACTGACAATTGAAACCTTTTGAATTTTTAAAAAAATAATTGCAATTTTGAAGATTTAAAATTCAATATTCTACCATTTTGAAGATTTAAAATTCAATATTCTACCATTTTGAAGATTTACAATTGAGAAATCTTTAATTTTAGAGATCTATTTTAAAGGACAATCCTTAAATTTTCAGAAACAAAAGTCGAGTGTTCAATTCTAATTAGTTAAAACTTGCATAATTTTTAATTCTGAATTTTCAAACTTAAAAACTCTTCGATTTTTTCAAAAACAAAAGTTGCGTTTTCAATTAGAATTTTCTAAACTCAAGAAATTTCGAATCTAAATCACCAAATTTACAGAATTTTCAATTGTAAAACTTGAAACTGAAAGTCAAATTTTCAATTCTCGATATTTCAAATTGAAGAAATTTCGCGTGTGAATCATCACAACTGAAAATTCTTAAAATTTCAAACTTGCAGGGTTTTTCGTTGTAAATTTTCAAAATTAGAAACTCTTCAATTTTAAAGATGTGGAAATAAAAATTCTTGAACATAAACATTTTTTAAATTTCAAATATACAGTACCAGAATTACATAATTTTTAATTATTAAACTTACAATTTGCCTGATTTTTAATTGTAAATTTTGAAAATTCTTTCATTTTTAAAATTTACTATTCAAATTACAATTGAAAACATTTCAATTCAGAATTCAGAATTGAAGAAATTTCAAGCGGAAATCATCTATATTCTATTTTAAAGAATTTTCAATTTTTATTAAATGAATAATTAAATAATTAAAAAATAAATAAAAAATAAAAGTTCTTCAATTGAGCGGTTTGGTGTAATAACGATGTACACGCATTTTTAGAAATCACATATTTTTCATTTGTTTTGTTAATAAATTTCAAGAATACAAGAAAAACATGCGCGATAAAAGATACTAGAGACAGAAAAGTCTTTTTTAGTGCACAGAAGTTATTTTTAACAATAAAGTACACCGTTATTGCACCCAACCGTTTAATTGTGAACGATAAAAATTAAAGCGTTGATTTATCTTTTAGAAACTCTTATTATTTTTCACATATGTAATATATGTTTTCGTATATAAAAAAGGAAACGTAGCTCTACCTAGTTCCTTTTTTTAAGAAAGGAAAATTAATTCAGCAGTAAAATACTTTTATAAATTTTTTATTACAAAGCATACATTTTTTTATAAAAAGGCACTAATCTTCGATCCCTTTTTTTAAAGCAAAGATTTTGTGCAATGAATTTTTTCATTTACTAAATTCGCACCTCGTATTAATTAAAAACGATTTTGTATTTAAAAGATAACACTAATTTGAACATCATATTGATTATATCTATTGAAAATTGATTGATATGTTCCATAAATTAATTCCTTCTTAAGATACTAATTTAACATTTTTTTCCTATGTAGTGTAAAAAATGCGAAAACTATGTAACTATTAATATTGTGATTGCAATATTGATAGCACCTGACAGTATTTACAATATTGACTAGTTAAATTTGTCTATTTAAACCCGTTTTCGGAATTTAACTTGGGTTTCGTAATAAAGATCTCTCTGGATCTAAATTACGTCTCTGCATTCGTATAAAATACATGTAAAATGGTTTGTGTTTTAAAAAACATTTGTTAATAAACATCCATGCATAATATAAGCGAGAGAATTAAGTATAAAAAGTATCTTGTTACAAGAAATTTTTTTTCATTTGAGTAAAAGAAGTCAAAAATGTTTGTCTTGATATGAAGATTATTGTCTGCATCCATAAAAAAGTGTCAAGTTTCTTTTATAAAATAATGAACAATATTTTCAACTTCCTCTTAAGCTGAACCGTAAACTTTCTTTTTGAGAAAAAAATTTTTCACAATGTAAACATTTGTTTTACTATTATTAAGGATAATAAATGTATGAATAAGAAAAATAAATTTTATATGTCGAGGAAATTTAAGTAATAAGTACAGTTTACGTTCTCAAATTACCAAAAAAGTTTGAAAATAAGAAATTTTTTTACGGTTTTACTCAAAATTCTTATGTCTAAGTTATGTTTGCGAAATGTAATATTTCTTCTGGATACTTAACAATATCACATAGATTTAATAAGTAATACGCATTAAAATCGAGAGATAGTCAGGATATTACCATTCAAATCGAATTTCAATTTCTGCGTTTGAATAATTTGTAGATTTTATGATTCTATATTGACTGGATATCAAAGTTCGGTTTGCAGTACGCTGAAAGCTGATCCCAAAGCCCAGCTTAATTCGTGACCAGTAATCTTCTTATAAAGCTGAAATCAGAAGTTTGTATATATTTTAAAGAAAATGTAATGAAATGTAAATGGTCGCAAAACTGCATTTTCAAAATTTCATGATTTTTCCCTGATAATTAATATTTAAATACTAAAATTCTAATCTCGTGACAATTTTCATATAAAATTTTGTATGCATAGGATAAAATAAATTCAAATTCATAAGATTTAAAAACAATTCAAGTTAAATTCAAAAGAATTCAAATGAAATGGAAAAACAATTTAATCCAAAAAATGCAATTGACTTCATTAGAATTGGAGTGAATTTTGAAAAAATTAAGGGAAATTAAAAGAAGTCTTTGAAAAATGCGTTGAATTCAGTAAGTTTGAAATTAGTAGGGAGCGGATTAGAGCTACTGTGAACCCCGGCTAGACCATCGTTTTTCCTTTATAATTTCGAATTGAAAGCGTTTGAAATTTAAGAAAAATGTATGAAATGAGTTTGAATTTAAAACGTTTAAATTCTAAAGATTTTAGACAGTTAAAATTTTGAAAAAGGATAATATTTGGAATGGAATGGAAAGGAATTGAAATTTTAAACAGAAGCTTTCAACATTCAAAACCTTCGTACTAACATTTTTAAATTTAGACAATTTCATTAGAAAGGAGTTTAAATTTAAAAATAAATTTAATATTTTCAAGTAAAAGCTTCTAAAATTATAGAAATATAAATTTGTATTAAATAAAAAAATTATGATTTAACGTTAAAATCGATTAGACGAACTATTCTAAAATCAAAAAATAAAATCATCTTTATTTTCACCGTGTAAAATTAAAAAATTTATTTATTTAAGAATAAAAAAATGCATACACCAGAAACTAGAAACTTAAGAATTTCCGAACTTCATTTAAGATTGAAAAAAAAATTTAGTCGAGAAGAATTGTTATATTAAAACTTTTTTGTACTCAAACCCTTAAAAATTTCTATTACTTTAGTAAATTTAATCGTTTAGAAATTAACCATTTTTAAATTGTCAATTAGACTTTGGGAAATTCAACCAATGCAACTTTAGTCAGTCAGAAATTTAATAATTTTAGATTTGAATATTCTGAATAGTTTGGTTTCAATGTTAAACGCACCAAACTTTTTGGTTACTTAAATTCTTGGAAATCGCAGAGTATCAGAATAAAAAACATGATTGTTGCATACTTTTCAGTTAAAAAGATTTGTAGTTAAACAATTTTGAATTAAATGCCTCCAAAATAAATTTAAAACAATGAAAAATTAAGACAATAATTTCTGAAATTCAAATCTCAAAAATGAGCAGATTTTAGAACCAGGCATTGAATATTAAAGTTTTGTTATTTAAAAAATGTTCCAAAAAGTTCGACATGTCAAACTCAGTTGAAAAAAAACCAACAATTTTTGTATGAAAAATTGTTCAATATCAATATATTGAACAATTGAAAACGATTAAATTTACTTAAAGTAATACAAATTTTTAAGGGTTTGAGTACAAAACAGTTTTAATATCACAATACTTCGTGACTAAATTTTTTCTTTAGTTTTAGATGAAGTTCGGATTTGTTTCAATTTCAAGATTCTGGAGTACAAATTCTTTCATTCTTTAATATTTCCATTTAAATTTAATTTTTATCTCGAATGTTTTTTTTTATAACTTAATATTAATGGTTCAGAATTTAAAATTTTGCATTTTGAACGGTGAAAATAAAGGTGAATTAATTTTTTGATTTTAGATAAATTTGGCTAATAAATTTTTACGTTAAATCACAATTTTTTTAGTTTAATATAATTTACATTTCTAGAATTTGAGAAGCTTTTACTTTGAAATATTCAATTTATTGTTCAATTCCAAATTGTCGACCATGAATTATTTCGAATTTAAATTGATTAAAATATCCAATTTTGAAAGCCTTTAATTAGAAATAATATAATTTAGAAATAAGTTTAGGAAAATTCAAGGGAATTCAAAAGAATAAGAATTCAAGATGAGTTTAAGAAATTTATTCACATCTTATGAATCAATTCTTTAAAAACCATTACAGTACTATTAAATCCTGTGAAATTCTATGAAATTTGATATTTCCTGAAATCCTGGAAAATTGATTAAAATACGTTGAGATCTTTTAAAATCCCCTAAAATATTTGAAATACTATTAAATTCTGTAAATAAATTAAAAATTCCTTTAAAATCTTTTGAAAACCTTTTTGAAATTCGTAAAGCTCCTGAAAATTTCTTGGTATTTTGAAAGAAAACTAAAATATTTTAAATCTTTTGAAATCACTTGACAACTCTTAAAAACTTTTTAAATGTTATGAATATTCCTTAAAATTTAAAAAAATACCCTAGAATCCTTTGGAATCACTTCAAATTATTAAAATCTATTAAGAATGCCCTAAGATATTTCAAATCCTTTAAAAACTTTTGAAATCCCTTGAAATTCTTAAAGCTCTTAAAATTTCTTTGGAATAAAAAATTCCTTGGAATCTTTTAAAAACCCCTGAAATATTTCAAATCCTATTAAATTATTGAAATGAATTGAATATTCCTTTAAAATCTTCTGAAATCCCTTAAAAATTTATAAAGCTCCTGAATATTTCTCGTAATTTTTAAAAATACTCTAAAATTTTTCAAATCTTTTGAAATCATTTGACACCCATTAAAAACTTTTTAAATACCTTGCGGTTTTTTAAAGCTCTTGAATAATCCTTGGAAATAAACTTAATTATAAATTGGAATTATAAATTGGAAATAAACTTGGAATTAATAAAATAATTCGTTGAAATGCCTTCAAATTATTGAACTCAATTTAAAATTATTTAGAATCTTTTTAAATACCCTTTAATACTTCAAATCCTTTGAAACCCTATTAAATTATTTAAATGAATCGAAACTTCCTCAGGATCTTTCAAAATAGCAAAATATTTAAAATCGTTTAAAAACTTATGAAATTCCCTAAAATTTAGTAAATCTCTTGAAAATTTCTTGGATTTTTGAAAAATAACCTAACATTTTTCAAATCCTTTGGAATAATGTGAAATCCCTTCAAATGATTGAAATCTATTGAAAATAGCGTACGATAATTCAAATCCTCAAAAATCTTTTGAAATCCCTTGAATTCTTTTTAACTCTGAAAAGTTCCTTGGAATTTTTAAAAATACCCTAAAATCTTTTTAATTCATTGAAATTCCTACAAATTATTCAAATCAATTGATTGAAATCAATTCCTAAGAATCTATTTAAATGTCCTAAAATATTTCAAACCCTTTGAAACCCTACTAAATTACTGAAGTCAGTTAGAAATTCCTTAGGATCTTTTAAAATAACATTGAATACGTATTGAAAACTCTCCAATATCTTTTGAAATCCCTTGAAATTTTTTAAACTTTAAATTCTTTGAAATGCCTTCAAATTATTGAAATCAATTGAAAATCCTTTAGAATCTTTTTAAATGCCCTAAAATATGTAAAATCCTTTGAAATCCTACTAAATTATCTAAATCAATTGAAAATGTCTTAGGATCTATTGAAATAACATACAATATTTAAAACCCTCTAATATCTTTTGAAATCCCTTGATATTTCAAATCTCTTGAAACTTCCTGGGTATTTTTAAAAATACCCTAAAATCTTTTGGATTCTTTTAAATGTCTTTGAATTATTGAACTCAGTTGAAAATTCTTAAAAATATGTTTAAATGCCTTAAAATATTTAAAATCCTTTGAAATGCTAGCAAATTACTTAAATAAATTAAAAATTCCTTAGATCTTTCAAAATAATATAAAATATTTAAAATCCTCTAATATCTTTTGAAATCCCTTGAAATTTTTTAAATCTCTTAAAAATTCCTTGGAATTTTTAAAAACATCCTAAAATCATTAAAAAAAATGTAAATGCCTTCAAATTATTAAAATCAATTGCAAATTTTTTAGAATCTTTTCAAATGCCGTAAAATAATTAAAATCTTTTGAAATTCTACTAAATTACTGTATTCAATCAAAAATTCCTTAGGATATTTTGAAATCACATAAAACATTTAAAACCCTCTAATATCTTTTGAAGTGCGCTAAATTTTTTTAAATCTCTTGAAAATTCGTAAGAATTTTAAAAAATACCCTAAACTCACTTAAATATGCAAATTATTGAAATCAATTGAAAATTCTTTAGAATCTCATTAAATGCAATAAAATATTTAAAATCCTTTGAAGCCCTACTAAATTACTGAAATCAATTGAAAATTCTTTATTATCTTTTTAAATAACATAAAATATGAAGAACTCTTTAATATATTTTGAAATCCCTTGAAATTGTGTGAAGCTCTTGAATATTTCTTAGAATCTTTTTAAACACCCTGACATATTTCAAATCCTTCGAAATCTTTTGAAATCCCTCCAAACTTTTTGCAGATCTTTAAAATTCCTTGAAACTTTTAAAAATGCGCTAAGATCTTTAAAAATCCTTAGGAATGCCTTTAAATTACTGAAATCTATTACAAATTCCTTAGAATCTTTTGAAAACCTCTAAAATATGTCAAATGAATTCAAGAAAATTCCGAAATAGGTATAAGCCTCAATTCAATCGTGGTTAGCCCATGGGCACATTTATTCATTTATTTTTCTTCAAAAAGTGACTAAAAAGTGATTTAAGAATAAAAGTGACTGAAAGTGACTGTGTGTCAGTCCTAATTATTCTTGATAGTTGGTTGAAGTGCTTTTTACAAAAATTCCCTGACCATTGCATTTTTTTTAAATCCCTGACTCTTCACTGATTTCAAGGTGTTCCCTGGCCTACAGCCACCCAAAATTTAACTTTCTTTTCAAAACAAATTCGATAATTTAAGGGGGGTCTTTTAGTTTTCATCTGGAAAGCTTTTAGATAATCTCCACCCAATAATTAATTATAGAACTGCATCTTCAGATAAACTTACTGCACAACAAATAAATAAAAACCTTCTTATTGTAATTTTAAACAACTCTCGGGGTTCATTCATTGAATTGTTCGATGAATAAAATATGTATTACTTACGTAAAGTTTTGTTGAGGGTTCTAAGCCGAATCCATTTCGAAGTAAAGAATAAATAAAAGTTAAGTCCAGGCACATAAATGGCTGCTCTGTATTTGCATATTCACATGTTTCAAGTGCTGCTTTATAAAATGAATCCACTGTGACTTCTCCTCCGGTAAACGGATCTATCAGTCCAATCTAAACACATTAATAATATTGTTAATAATAATTATCATTATTTCAATCAAAACTTCCAATTATAATTTAAAATCGGTTAACTGTTATCTACCTTTCGAATTAAAGCCTCGTTAGTAATTTAAGAATAATTCAATTGTTAAACGAAGTTTAGAAATGTTTAATTTTGAATGCCTCAAGATTGAATTCACTAATTTCAAAAGTTTAGAATCAGGAAGCATATTTCCGAATATTTAGAATAATTAAACTTTAAAGGTTAACGATATTTAAAATCTTCAATTTTTGAACGGTGAAAATGACAGATTTTTTCACAGAAATCACATATTTTATTAAAAAAATGTATCTAATCAATCTGAATGTCACTTGATACTATATGAGGTGATACTTAATAATAATATATTAATAATTTTTAAGATTTCTGTAACTTCAATTTAAAATTATAGTTTTAAACCACACACGATAGTCAGATTTAGATTTAACAATTTTAGATTTAAATATTTTTGAAAAGCCTTGATAGTTGCAGTTATCAGTTTCAAAGATATATATAATTAATAATTTGACAAAAACAAGTCTAAAAATGAGAAGATTTCAGAACTAGGTATTGAAAACCGAATTATTGGGAAATTTCAAGAATTGCTTATAATTCTGAATGAAGTGTTAAAATTTAAGATTAAAAATTGGAACGTTAAAATTGTGTTGTTTGAAATAAAAAAAAGACAAAAATTGATACCTCAGCAACTGGATAATTTCTTTAATTTTGGATGGTTATAATTTTAAGTTCTGAATTTTTATGTTGAACGCTACACTTTCAATTTTCCCCTTTCATAAGTTTTAATTTTGCAATTTAAATTGTAATGGTTGAATTCTGAAAATTATGATTAACAATTTGAAAATTCTTATTTTATGAACGATTTGAACTTATTTGAAATCATTGACATTGTAAAGAGTTTGGGTATAAAAAAGTTTTAGTATATAATTCGTTAATATTTAACGTTTCTTAATACAAATTTTTTCATTTTTAATGTTTCCCATTCAAAATTACTTCATTTTTTAAGTAAGTTTTTTTTTAGAACCGTATAATTCTAAATGCTTATAATTCAAATTTGTCTCTTTTAAAGGTTGAAAATAACCGTAAATTTATTTTTTGATCTTTGAAAAATTTGTCTAATCAATTTAAATATTAAATTATAATTTTGTATTAAATTATCATTTCAAATTTTAGAATTTCAGAAGCTTTCACTTTGAAAATTCAATTTATTGCTAGTTTTTAATTTCAAATTGCAAAACTTTAATCGCTTCGAATTAAAAATTATTTAAATTAAAAAAGATTTTTTTTCAGTTTTAAATAAAGTTCGGATTTGTTTAATATTCAACGTTACCTAATAAAAAATTTTCATTTTCAATATTGCCGATTCAAAATTACTTCATTTTTAAAGTTTTTTTAGAACCGATCAATTCTAACGTTTATAATTGAAATTTTTTCCTTTCTGAAGAGTGAAAATGACGGTAAATTAATTTTTTTATCCTAGAAAAAGTTCTCTAATCAATTTTTATATATTATATATTTTATTTACCTGATCAGTTTTAATATAAAATTATAATTTTTCATTGAATAACAATAAGAAATGTTAGAATTTCATAAGATTTGACTTTGAACTATTCAATTGAGTTTTCAATTTCAAATTGTAAAATTTTAATCGCTTCGAATTAAAAATTATTTGAATTCAAAAGTAATAAAATTTTGTTGTTTTTAATTCAGTATAGATTTGTTGAATTTCCCACGTTCTGTAGTAGACTTTTTTCATTTTTAATCTTTCCTATTCAAAATTACATAGTTTTGAAAGTTTTTTTTTGATATTTTAATTATAAATGTTTATAATTAAAATTTTTGCCTGCTTTCTATTTTGAATTCTCAAATTTTAATCGCTTTGAATTAAAAATTATTTACATTCAAAAGTAATAACATTTTTTATTAGTTTTAAATTAAGGTTGGATTTGTTTAATTTTCAACGTTCCGCCGTAAACATTTTTTCATCTTAAATGTTTTCCATTCAAAATTACTTTATTTGGCAAGTTTTTTTTAATGCTTCAATTTCGTACGTTTAGAATTGAAAACTTTTCCATTTTGAATGGTGAGAATGACGGTGAATTTATTTGTTGGCCTGCATTTAATTTTGAACCTTTGAATTTAAAATGATAAAATTTGTAATATTTGTAATGAAATTGTCCAATATTCAAAATTGTAGTCTGAAATTTTTCAATTTTGAAAGTTTCAGATGAAAAATGTTTGAATTTCAAACATCTTCAATTTTAAATTGTTCAAATTTTAATGATTCGAAATTGTCCTAAATTTAAATTTTAATCTGAAATAATTAAATTTCCAGATTCTTCAATTCAAAATAAATTTTTTAATTATAAACAATTTGAATTAGAAATGATAAAATTTCTACTCCTAATGAAATTGTCCAATTTTCAAAATTTTAGTTTGAAGTTTTTCAATTTTGAAAGCTTCTGAATAAAAAATTTCAATTTAAAACACTTTCAATGTTAAAATATTAAATTTTTTACGCTTTGAAATTGTCCTATTTTCGAAATGTCAATCTGCAATAATTAAATTTCGAGAATCTTTAATTCAAAATAAAATTGTTCAATTTTAAACACTTTGAATTAGGAATGATAATATTTCAACTCCTTTCTAATGAAATTGTCAAATTCTCAAAATTTTAGTCTAAAATTGTTCAATTATGAGATTTTCTGATTAAAAATTTTGCAATTTCAAACACTTAAAAATGTCACATTGCTCAATTTTTAACGTTTTCAAATTACCCTATTTTTGAAATTTTGATCTGCAATAATTCAACTTCGAGGTTCTTCAATTAAAAATAAAAGGTTTGAATTTTAAACACTTTAAATTAGAAATGATACGAAATTGTCCAATTTTCAAATTTTCATTTTGAAATTGCTCAATTTTAAAAGCTTCAGATAAAAAATTATTCAGTTTCAAATTATTCCACTTTTAAAGTTTTGAAATTTTCATATTTTTGACACTTTAATCGAAAACAATTCGATTTCGAGATTGTTCAATACAAAATAAAATTTTCAATTTTTAAATATTTTAAATTAGAAATAATCCATTTTCAACTACTTTCTAATGAAATTGTCCACTTTTCAAAATTTTAGTCGAAAATTTGTCAATTTTAAGAGTTTTTGATATAAAAAATTTCAATTTTGAGCACATTTGAATTTCAAATTATTCAATTTTTAACGTTTAAACATTTTTTTGAAATCCTATTTTCGAAATCTTAATCTGAAATAATTAAATTTCGAGATTCTTCAAATCAATTGAATTATAAACACTTTGAATTAAAAATGATCAAATTTCTACTCCTTTCTAATGAACTTGTACAATCTTGAAAATTTAGCCT
>CAKNXH010059360.1:0-10161 GCA_932178445.1 Andricus quercusramuli | reverse complement strand
TCTGTGGTTCGTTTCCCAGCGGAGCGAAATGAGAAGATCTTTTTTCAGACAAAAATTATTCAAAATCATTTTCCTTTCATAGCTCTATCTAGTCTGAAAAGACGTTAAATATTTTCTGTTATTCTCTAATGATAATACAGATTCCTTGAAAAATTATTCTATTCAAAACTAGAATATGTTACAGCGCTAAATTATTTTTTCGTCGAATCTATAAAAATTAAATATTTTTTTAATTAACTATAATAAAGTACGATGGTTTGTTTGCCAACATTGAAGATTCTTTAGTTTAAATTTGATTAAAAATATTAATTATCTAACAAAAATTATAACAATAATTATGGTTCGATTAGAAAAAAAATCAAACCAGAATCTTAAGATTTATAAGTGATCCTAATGCCATTTTACGATTGAAGACAAATTTAATACGTTTTAGAATTTAAACAATTTAAAAAAATGACAAAAAAAATGTAAAGATTTATCGAAATTCAAAAAACTTTGATACCAAAATAAAATAAAAAAAATGGTCTTTTTATTAAAATTGAAAAATTTCGTAATATTTATTGTTTTGTAATATTATTTTGATTTTATAATATTAGACAATTTCTAGACTATTTTGTGAAAAATTCCTTTTTTTCCTGAAAGTCAAATTTTCAACTGAAAAGGCACCAATTCCATTTTTTGGTTTAAAAATTAATGTTATTCAATTGAAAATTCAAGTACTTGGGTAAAAGTTGAACCACTTTGTTAAACATTTATATTTTTGGTTGAAGATTCATCTTTTTTTTATTTATTTCTAAATTCATTTTTTTTATGGTTGAAGATTCATCACTTTATTTAAAAATTAATTTATTCGGTTGAAAATGTAACTATTTTGTTGAAAATTCATTTTTTGTTCTTGTTCAAAATTCATATAGTTTACTGAAAACTCGCATTTTGTGGTAGAATATTAATCTTCTTGGTCAAGAATTTATCTTATTATTTGAAAATACATTTATTTGGCTTCTTTTATTAAAAATGATTTTGATTTTCTACTAAAAATTTAACTACTCTATTTTTCTTGAAAATTCGTTTTTTTTTCTCAAAATTAATTTTTCATCTGCAAATGCAATAATTCCATTTTTTTATTTAAAAATTAATTTTATCAAATTGAAAATTCAGTTACTTGAGTAAAAGTTGAACCACTTTGTCAAAGATTTATTTTTTTGGTTGAAGATTCATCTTTTTTGATTGAAAATTCAACTATTTAGTTCGAAATTCCTTTATTTTTTGTTAAAAATTCATGTAGTTCATTAAACATTCGCATTTTGTAGTAGAATTTCAATCTTTTGGGACAATTAAAAAATTAATTTTTAGGGAGAAAAACGAATTTTTAACAAAATCGTTAGTTTCTACTAAATGAAAGAATTTTGAAGTAAAATTTTGAATCTTCAACCAAAAAACTATACTAAATTTAAAAACTAAATAGTTGAGCTATCAAAAAAAAAGGACGAATTTTTGACTAAAAAAAAATGCAAGCAAAAATAGAATATTTAAATTTTTAGTGGAAAAACAAAATAATTTTTAATAAAAGAAGCCAATTAAATGAATTGGCAAATAATAAGATAAATTCATTTATTTGGCTTCTTTGATTACAATTTTTTTTTCTACTAAAAATTTAAATATTCTATTTTTGTTTGAAAAAATTTTTTTAGTTGAAAATTCATTCTTTTGATTGATAGCATGGCTATTTAGTTTAAAATTCATTTTTTGGTTGAAGATTCATAATTTTATTTTAAAATTCTTTTATGTAGTGGAAACTAACTATTTTTTTAATATTCAACTATTCGCCTAAAACTGGAAAATCTTTATTGATACAAAACTCGAGACCTTTTTTGAAAAAACTGACTTTGAGTTTAAAAATTTATCTTTTTTGGTAGAAATGTCATTTTTTGACTAAAAATTCAACTATTACATTTTTCTTTGTAAATTCATATTTTTATGTTTAAAATTCAACTACTTTGTTGAAAGACGAACTAATTCGTTGAAACTATTTTTTTTTTATAATTCATAATTATATTTCAAAAACTTTTTTTTCAAAATTGAAATATTTTCTTGAAAGTTATTATCATTAATTAATTTTTTTGTGAAAATTAATTTTTTCAACTTAAAATTCAACTATTCCATGTTTGGTTGAAATTTTATCTTCTTTAGATGAAAATTCAACTATTTGGTTGAAAATTCATGCACTTTGCTAGAAATTCGGGTTTTGTCCAAAATTCCCCTTTTTAGTTAAAAATTAATTTATTTTGTTGTAGGTGTAACTTATTTGTTGAAATTTTTTTGTTTTCAGTAAAAAATTAGTTTTTTTAATGAAAATTGACTATTTTATTTTTGGTGGAAAATTAATCTTTTTTTAGTTGAAGATTCGTCTGTTTCTTTGAAAATTCGACTTTTTGTTTGAAAATTCAACTATTTAGTTTAAAATTTATTTTTTGTTCGAAGGTTCCTAGTTTTACTTGAAAATTCATTTATTTGTTTGAAAATTTAACTATTTTGTTGAAATTTTTGTGTGCTGATAATTAGTTTTTTCAACTCAAATACACTTATTCCATTTTTTGGTTGGAAATTAATTTGATTAAATTGATCATTTCTTTGGTTGAAGATTTATTTATTTATTTTATTGGAAAATTCAACTATTTAGTTCAGAATTTATTTTTTGATTGTTCAGGATTCATTATTTAAAATTTATTTTTTTCACTGTAAATTCAACTATTCTACTTTTGGTTTAAAATTTATCTTTTTTAGTTGGAAATTCATCTTTTTGTTCGAAAATTTAACTCTTTAGTTCATAATTCTTTTTTTTGTTGTTAAAGATTCGTCATTTTATTAAAACTATATTTCATATGAAAATTCAACTATTTAGTTCTAAATTCATTTCTTTTCGCAGTTTTATAATTTTATTTAAAAATACATTTATTTGGTTAGAAAGTTACCTATTTTATTGAAAAGTTTTTTTTTTAAGTTTTTTTTAATTCAAAATCTACCTTACCCATTTTTTGGTTGAATCTTGATTCTATGAAATTAAAAATTCAACTAATTGAGACAAATTAAAAAAATTTGTTAAAAAATCCTTTTTTTTTGGTTAAAAAGATTCCTCTTTTAAGTTGGAAAGTCGTTTATTTTGTGGCAAACACGTATTTTTTGAGTTGCAAATTCAATTATTTTGATAGAAAATTTAACTTTTGTATTAAAAAATCCTCTTTTTTGGTTTTTGATAGAAAATTAAGATATTTTTTATAATATTTTAATTATTTCGTTTTTTTTAAGTTGAAAATTCATGTTTTCTTGAAAATTTGTTTTTTTTTTGTAGAAAATTAATGTTCTAGGTTCAATATTTACCTCTATGGTTGAAAATCTGTTTTTTTTTTTGTTAAAAATAATTTTCTTCACTTTAAATTTATCTTTTTTAGTTGAAGCTTCATTCATTTCGTTGAAAATTCGTCTTTCTTGTTTGAAAAATCTATTTTTTGCTGAAAAATTCATTTTTATTAAAAAAAATGCCTTACGAAAGGTCTTTCATTCCCTGATAAATTTCGGTGATACATTACATTGACACTGAAAGTCTTTAAAATAAATTTATAATCTAACATTTTTTTCATTTAAATTATCGATATGAAAAATTAATAAGGGTCAGAGGAAAGTCAGGGAATTAATTAATTATTAATTTTTTGTTAATTCTCAAGTTATCTGACAGGAAATAAAAACTTTTTGGGTGTAATTTGGGCAATATCTTTTGTTTCAAGAGGAAGTACAAAAAATAATTGGTAAATCGGCACTAAATATTTATAAAATGTTAATTTTTTTTGGGAAGCGATCGAGCGGTATATATTGTATAAACTTGAAATTTCGAAGAATGTATTTGCGCAATAGCATGCAACTGTACGTATTCGTAACCGATAGGAAGTACAAATTATTGCACAATTTTACGTCGATCAATGAGAAATTAATTCGTGGAAGATTAAATATTTACTAATTAAAAATTTGTAAAAGTTGAACCGAGAAAAAAAATTGAAAAGCGAAATTATATTGATATCAACTGGATAGACTTTGAAACATTTTTTCTTTTTCCATCATTTGAGTAAAAATACATTTTCCCGAAGTTATGAGTTTTTAAAATTTTTTAGTTGATAACAAAAAATATAAAAAAATTTTATTTTTTAATTTGAAAATTAAACTTTTTGGTTGAAAATTGTACTTGATTTCTAAAGGAATCAAATATTTCTTGTGTAAAAAGTTTTATTTCTTTAATCAAAAATTGATGTTTCAGTTAATAATAGAAGCGCCAAAGAATCAATTCTTTTGTCCAAATTTTTTTTTTTTAATAATATCTTTTATTTGAAAATTTAACTCTAGTGATAAATTCTTGTAATTTGTTAAAAATTCATCACTTTAGTTGAAAATTCACCTCTTATGTTACAATTTTTTTTTTTAGTGAAAAATTCTTGTATTTTGTTAAAGATTCGATTTTTTTGGTAGAAAATTAAACTTTTTGGTTGAAAATTTTTATTTTTTATTGAAAATTAAAGTTTTTTTCTTTAAAATATCTATTATTGCATTATTCGTTAAAAATTAATCTTTTATGGTTAAAAGTTCAATTTATTGCTTGAGATTGAACCGTTCCGTTAAAAATAATTTTTTTTATGAAGATCATTTCAGTTGAAAATTCGTCTTTCATTTAAAAGTTTTTTTTTCATTGAAAATTAATTTTTTTAATGGAAGATTTCAACTTTGTTGAAACCATTCCATTTTGCGTTGAAAACGAATAGGGTAAAAGTTGAAACAAATTATTAAATTTTTTTTGTGTAGACAGTTGAACTATTTTTATGAGAATTGGCTTTAATTTTTCTAACTAAAATTTTAACTTCAATTCTTAGCTAAAAATTGATATTTTTTAGTTGAAAATTCCTATTTTTTTTAGAAAACTTCTTGGTTAAAATTTTCTCTTCTTTCGCTAAAACTGCAACTGTTTTGTTAAAAATTAACTTTTTCGTTGTAGAAAATTTAACTATTTTAATGAAAATTCGCTTTAGTTTTTTTGGCTGAACATGTAACTTTCAGTTTTAGTTAAAATGTCATATTTTTAAATTGAAAATTCGTCTTTTTTCGTAAAAAAATGAATTTTCTTGGTTGAAAATTCACATTTTTCGGCTGTACATTCAAATTTTGGTTGAAAGTTAAACTTATAAATTCCTTTAAATTCATTTTTTTTGTTAAAAATTAATCCCTTTTGTTAAAAATACTTTCTTTTTGTTGAAAATTCAGTTTTTGGTTTGATAATTCTTGTATTTCATTTACAAAAATTCGTCTTTTTGGTAGAAAATTAATCTTCTTGATTGAAAATTCATCCTTTTTCGCTGTAAATTTGATTACTTGGTTGAAAATTGAGTTTCTTTCTTGAAAATTACTCTTTTCTAGTTAAAAATTAAACTTTTTTTTTTTTTTTTTTTTTAGTAGAAAATTCATGTATTTTGTTGAAAATTCGTCTTTTTTGGTTGAATATTAAACTTCTTGCTTGACAATTCCTGTATTTTTTAGTTGAAAATTACAATAGTCGGTTAAAAATTCGAAAATTTTGTGGAAATTTCGTCGATTTTCGTAGAAAATTTCTTTATTTTCTTGGAAATTAGTTTTTTTTGGTGAAAAATTAATCTTCTTGGTTGGAAATTTGTTATTTTTTACTCTAAATCCAACTACTTGTTTAAAAGTTGAACTTCTTTCTGCAAAAGTATTTTTTTTTGTTGAATTTTTTTTTTAAATTCCTGTATTTTGTTGAAGATTCCTCTTTTTTTGGTAGAAAATGAAACTTATCGGTTGAAAATTTATATATTTTGTTGAAATTCTTTTTAGGAGAAAATTTATCTTCTTGGTTGAGAATTCGTCTTTCTTGACTGTAAATGCAAGTAGTTTGTAGAAAGTTGAATCTCTCTTCAATTTTTTTATTTGAAAATAAAAACTTTTTAGTTGAAAATTCTTGTATTTTGTTGAAAATTCGTTCTTTTTGTTAGAAAAGTGATTTATTTCTTTGAAAAAAAATTGATGCTATAGTCAATAATAAATCCTGCAAAGTATCAATGTTTTTGTTGAAAATTCATTTTTTTTTTTGGTTAAAAATTAATCGTTTTTAGAGGAAAATTCCACTTCTTTTGTTGAAAATTAATCGATTTTTGCTCATGATTCCAGTTCTCTTGGTTGAAAATTTGTATTTTTTGGTTTCAATCAATCTTCTTGGTTGAAAAATGATATTTTTGGTTTAAAATTCACACTCATATTCGGTTTAAGTACACGCGTTTGGCTCATGCACTCACCTTTGGCTCACGCACTCACCTTTGGCTCACGAACTCACCTCTGGCTCACGCACTCACCTTTAACTCGCGAACTCATCTTTGGCTCGCGCACTCATCTTTGGTTTGAAGCACACGTGTTTGGCTCGCGCACTTATATTTGGCTCGCGCACTCGTCTTCGGTTTAAGCACACGTTTCGCATCGCGTATTTATCTTCGACACGCACACTCTTCTTTGATTTAAGCATACATGTTTGGCTCACCACTCATCTTTTGCTCGCGCACTGATCTTTGGCTCGTGTACTCATATTTGGCTCACGCACTCACCTTTGGCTCGCACACTCATCTTCGGTTTAAGCACACGTGCTTGGCTCTCGCGCTCATCTTTCGCTCTCGCGCTCATCTTCGGTTTCAGCACATGTGCTTGGCTCGCGCACTCATTTTCGGTTTGAGCGCACGTGCTTGGCTCTCGCGCTCATCTTCGGTTTAAGCACACGTGTTTGGCTCGCGCACTTATCTTTGGCTCGCGCACTTTTCTTCGGTTTTAGGCACACGTTTCGCATCGCGTATTTATCTTCGACACGCACACTCTTCTTTGATTTAAGTATACATGTTTGGCTCACCACTCATCTTTTGCTCGCGCACTGATCTTTGGCTCGCGTACTCACTTTTGGCTCACACACTCACCTTTGGCTCGCGCACTCATCTTCGGTTTGAACACACGTGCTTGGCTCTCGCGCTCATCTTTGGCTCGCGCGCTCATCTTCGGTTTAAGCACACGTGCTTGGCTCGCGCACTCATTTTCGGTTTGAGCGCACGTGTTTGGCTCCCGCGCTCATCTTTAGCTCTTACACTTATCTTTGGCTCGCGCACTCATCTTCGGTTTGAACACACGTGCTTGGCTCTCGCGCTCATCTTTGGCTCGCGCGCTCATCTTCGGTTTAAGTACACGTGCTTGGCTCGCGCACTCATCTTCGGTTTGAGCACACGTGTTTGGCTCCCGCGCTCATCTTTGGCTCGCACACTCACCTTCGGTTTAAGCACACGTGTTTGGCTCTCGCGCACATCTTTGCACTCTCCTTTTTACAACAGCATGTTAACTTCTAATGCTGTTTTAAATTGGTATGGATAAAACTCCCGAAAGCTGGAGAAACTAGTGAAAAGTGAAGTGTCTAAAGTTAAAAGGACTTGGTGAAAACGTGTTGGAAGTTCTGCTCCTTCTATCCGGATAAAAGCAATCTTTGACGAAAACAATCTTCGAAGTCAGATTCACAGTCAGATTCAGAGTCACCGACTACTAAACTCGGCCCCGCTCTTAGTAGAAAATATCGCTCGTCGGATGGAACTTCTCCAATAATCTCATCTTCTCCGATTATTATCAGAATTCGAAAGCGAGCCCGCAATTATCGTTCGGGGGTGAAATTGCCACCCTTTTGGGTCCGAGTGGAGTTGATCGAGTTTACCGAGATGGTATTACGTCTTGTATGTTGGTACGAACAGTTGGGTTGGATGTGGAGGAGTTCGACTGGCTGGCTGCAGTCACGCGCTCAAAACTTTATACCGAATTCAAAATGAGGGCTTCGATATTAAAGGAAGATTCAAGGAGGTGGGGTGCATCCAACCTATAACCCTATTGCATCCACTGGGTGTTCAATATTTTACCGAATTTATGGACAGATGAAAAGAAACTGCCGGATGTAAATATTTTAATTCCATGCATACTTCCGGTCAAAAATATGACCGGGCAAGGGAATTTCGCCACTAAAAATGGAATAGTTGAATTTTCAATTCAAAAATTAATTTCCAACCGAAGAAAAATAATTGTCTACATAAATGATGAATCTTCAACTGAAATAATAATTCTTAACTGTACTAGTTGAATTTTCAGTTAAAAAGTAAATCTCCAACTAAATACATGAATTTTCAATGACGTAGTTGAAATTTCAACCAAAAAGATCAATTTTCTACCAAAAATAGAACAGTTAAATTTTCAGTAAAAAAATTAGTTTTCAACTAAAGAAAATACAATTTTCAACAAAAATGATGAATTTTCAACTGGAATTATGAATTTTCAACTGAACGAGTTAAATTTACAATTAAAAAATAAATTTTCAACCAAAAAACATTTTCAACAAAAAAAGTAATTTAAAACAACAAAATTAACGTTTTAACCAACAAAATTAATTTTCCACTAAAATGAAGAATCTGTAACCAAAAATAACTAGAGAGGATTAATTTTTACCAAATTTGTTGAATTTTCTACAAAATAGGTGAACTTTTAACCAAGAAGATTAATTTTCTATCGACATGTACAAATTTTTAACCACGTAGTTAAATTTGTAACTAAAAACATAAATTTTCTACTAAAAATGGAATAGGTAAATTTTCAATTAAAAAATTAATTTTCAACCAAAAAAAAAATAATTTTCAAAAAAAAATGATGAATCTTCAACTGCAATAATAATTTCTAACTGTAATACTTGAATTTTTAGTTAAAAATTAAATTTTCAACCAAAAAACAAAGAATTTTCAACAAAATTATAAATTTTCAATTAAAATGGAGAATATTCAATCAAAAAATGATTTAAAAGGATTATTTATAATCAAAATGATCGAATTTTTAACAGAGCAGTCGAATTTTCTACTGGAAAAAATTCATTTTCAATCCAACAGTTGAATTTCCACTAAAAATGATTAATTTTCTAGCAAAAATGAAAAGGTTAACTTTTCAGTTAAAAAGTTACTTTTAAACAGAGAAGCCGAATTTTCAACTAAAAAAGATAATTTTTCAAGCAAAGAGGTAAATATTCAAATAAGAAAGATAAATTTTCGACCAAAAAATTTTTGGTCGAAAATTTATCCATTCCATTTAATGGAATGGCTAAATTTTCAGTTATAAAATTACTTTTCAGCACAGAAATCGAATTTTTAACTAAAAAAGATCAAATTATCAACGAAACTGAGAATCAACTGAGAAAACACAAATTATTGCCAAAAATAAAATAGTTGAATTTTAAGATCAAGAAATGAATTTTTGACCAAAAAAACCTAATTTTTCATTAAGCCATTTTTCACTAAAATCAAGAATGTTCAACCAGGAAAATCAATTTTTACATTCAACTTTAACCAAGTAGTCAATTTATAAAAAATTGATTTTTTCAGAAAACAAAACTAATTTTTATCGAAGTGGTTAATTTTGAACCAAAGAGATGATTCTTCAACTCAAATTATTCATCATGAACCAAAAAATGAATTTTGAACAATGTAGTTCAACTTTTAACCAAGATTATTTTTCTACAAAAAAAACAATAAATTTTCAACTAAATATATGAATTTTCAACTGAAAAACTTTAATATAAATTAAAAAATGGAAAATTCAAATTTTCAGTATAAAAAAATAATGTTTAACAAAAAATAAACGTATTTTCAACCAATAATATGAATTTTCAAGCAAAGAAGATAACTTTTCTATAAAAAAGACCAATTTTTAACAAAATATGTAAATAATCAACCAAATAGTTTAATTTTCACCATAAAGAGATAAATTTACAATTTGAAATGGAATAGTTTAATTTTCAGTTGAAAAATTAATTTTCAACTTATAAAATTAATTTTCAACAGAAAAACTTTAATATGAACGAAAAAATAAAATACTCAAATTTTCAGTTTTAAACAATAATTTTTAACAAAAAAGAAACGTATTTTCAACCAAAAAGATTATTTTAGAAACAAAGAAGATAACTTTTCTATAAAAAAGACCAATTTTTAACCTGAAAAAATTAATTTCTGACAAAATAGTTAAAAGTTTTATTAATAAAAACAGAACGAGGACTTTCGTACG
>CAKNXH010059359.1:0-33155 GCA_932178445.1 Andricus quercusramuli | reverse complement strand
TTGTCATTCCTAATTAAATTGACGCTATTTCATTATTATTCATTTCTTTAATGTATGAATTGTGTTTTTCACAATTCAGTATTGCACTCAGATTTTTTGCAGATATAACAATTACATTCCAAGGTCGTTCAAGGTCATTTTCTGAATAAAATGCTGATTCAATTAAATTTTCTTTAATCCTTTTTTTTAAACAGTGTCTATTTATTCATTGCGGCAAAAAAATTAGTTAAAAGATTTAATAACTGCGTGTCATATTACTCCAAGGTCATTCAGGGTTATTTTGCGAAAAATGCTCATTCAAACATTTTTTCTTTTTCATGTTAATTTTTTTTAAATTTTGCCTTGAATTAAAAATAGAAAAAGCTGAAAATAATAGGATATCGCGGCTTTATCAATATATGATCAAGTTTCGTTGTCAAATAGTAATTACGAAGAATTAATTATCATAAGTTGCAAAAAAGGGCTAATGAGTTACCTTTTAGAAAATAATGAGAATAACTTAGTTGGCGATAAACAAGTGTCAGCACTGTTTTTTCATTATCACAATTTACAAAAAGCTCATTTTTAGCGAAATGACCTTGAATGCCCTTCAAATAATATGACAACCATTTATCACACAACTTGACTAATTTATTTTTTGCCGAAATGAATAAGTTGACACTGCTTCTCTATAGAAAAAAGACTAGATAAAATTACATTGAATTAACATTTTATTAAGAAAATGACCTCGAGCCACCTTTGAATGTTAAAAATCTGAAAAAAATCTGAGTTTATTATTGATCTATAAAGAAAAAATTTCATACGTGTCAAAAATAATTAATCAATAAATAGCGTCAATTTAATTAAGTATAGTCATTTTTGCCCTTAAATGGCCTTGAGCGACCTTCGGATGTTATTGTAAAAAGTTATTGTAAAAATATGAAGAAAAATCTGAGTGCAATATTGAATTGTGAGAAACATAATTCACACACTCCAGAAATGAATAATCAATAAATATCGTCAATTCAATAAGGAATGAAAATTTTTTGACTAAAATGACCTTGAGCGACCTTTGAATGTTATTTTAAACATCTGAAAAATATCTGAGTGCAATATTGACCTATATGGAACAAAATTCATACGTGTCAGAAATAATTGATCAATAAATAGCGTCAGTTTAATTAAGTACAGCCATTTTGCCTGCAAATGACCTTGAGCGACCTTTGGATGTAGTTGTAAAATGTTATTGTAAAAATCTAAGTGCAATATTGAATTGTGAAAAAAACAATTCATAGACTCCAGAAATGCATAGTCAATGAATAGAGTCAATTTAATTAGGAATGACAGTTTTTGTCTAAAATGACCTTGAGCGACCTTTGAATGTTATTGTAAAACTCTGAAAAAAATCTGAGTGCAATATTAACCTATAAAGAACAAAATGCATACGTGTCAGAAATAATCAATCAATAAATTGCGCCAGCTTATTTAAGTATGACCATTTTTGCCCTCAAATGGCCTTGAGCGACCTCTGAATGTTATTGTAAAAAGTTATTGTCAAAATCAGAAAAAAAATCTGAGTGTAATATTGAATTGTGAAAAACACAATTCATACATTTCAGAAATGAATAATCAATAAATAGCATCAATTTAATTATGAATGACAATATTTTGTCTAAAATGACCTTGAGCGACCTTTAAATGTTATTTTAAAAATCTGGAAAAAATCTGAGTGCAATATTGTATTGTGAAAAACACAATACATACACTCCAGAAATGCATTATCAATAAATAGCGCCAATTTAATTAGGAATGACAATATTTTGTCTAAAATGACCTTGAGCGACCTTTGAATGTTATCTTCAAAATCTGAAAAAAAATCTGATTGAAGTATTGAATTGCTGAGAACACAGTTCATATGTGCCAGAAATAAACAATCAATTAATATCGTCAATTCAATTACGAATGAGCATTTTTGCCCTAAAATGACCTTTAGTGACCTCTAAATATTTTTGTTCAATTCTGAAACAAGTCATAGGTAATTTTCTCGGCAAAAGGAACAATTTGTAGGTGTGCCAAGTTAAATTTAGAAAAAAAAGCAAAAATAAATCAACCTAGGGTCTATAAACTACATTACCAATTTGAGGAGGGGGGGGGGCTCCATTTTTGGGTTAAAATTACTGTTTTGTACTGAAAATTCAACTATTCCATTTTTAGTTTAAAATTTCTAGTTTTTAGTTGAAAACTCGACTATCTGGTTGTAAATTCACTTTTTTTTATTGAAAATTCGTCTTTTTGGCTGAAATTCTATATTTTTTGGTTGAAAATTCAACTGCTTCTTTGAAATATGCACTAATTTGTTCAAAATTTATTTTATTGGTACAAGATTGAAATATTTTGTTAAAAATCAGTTTTTTTGTTGAATTTTTATTAACCAAACTGAAAATTAAACTATCCTTTTTTTCGGTTAAAAATTCAACCATTTGATTAAAAATTCGTGTATTTTGTTGAAAGTTCGTCTTTTTCTGTAGAAAATTGTAATATTTTTTCATGCAAAATTTTTTTTTTTTTTGCAAAATCATCATTTAAGTTGAAATTGTACATTTTCGGAATGAAAATTTCATCTTTTTGGCATGAAAACTCAACAATTTGGTTAAAAAATAACTTTTTTGTTGAAAATTCCCATTTTTTGTTAAAAAATCAAATATTTGAATAAAAACAAAAGTGCTTTTATAAAAGTTTAACTATTTGGAAGAAAAATTGAACTATTTTGTAGGAAATTAACTTTTTTGTTAAAAAATTATATTTTCGGGTTGAAAATTCAACTGTTTATAAGATAATTTGCGTTTTTCTTCACAAAATTCAACAACTTTGTTGAAAATTCATGTATTTGGTTGAAAGTTCGTCTTTTTCTGTAGAAACTTAGGATCTTTTTTTATGCAAAAATTTTTTTTTCCAAAATCATCATTTAAGTTGAAAATTCACATTTTCGGAATAAAAATTTCATCTTTTTGGCATGAAAATTCAACAATTTGGTTAAAAATTAACATTTTTGTTGAAAGTTCATATTTTTTAATAAAAATTCAAGGATTTGAATAAAAACGAATCTGCTTTTAAAAAAGCTTAACTATTTGGAAGAAAATTGAACTATTTTGTAGAAAATGAACTTTTTTGTTAAAAAATTATATTTTCGGGTTGAAAATTCAACTGTTTTTAAGATAATTTGCGTTTTTCTCCACAAAATTCAACAACTTTGGTGAAAATTGATGTATTTGGTTGAAGATTCTTATTTTTGGTAGAACATTAATATTCCTGGTGGAAAAATCCATCTTTTTGGTTGCAAATTCATCTTTTGTGGTGAAAAAGTAATCTTTCTTGGTTGGAAATTTAACTTTGTTGTTGATAATTAGTTGTTTTTTTGTTAAAATTTATTTTTTTCATCTGAAAATTTGAGCGTTCCATTTGTGGTTAAAAATTTATACTTTATAAGTTGAAAATACAACTTTTTGGTGCATAATGATGTATTTTCATGAACATTCATCTTTTGGGTTAAAAAATTAATCTTATTTGTTGAAATTAAAATATTTTTTTTTTTCAATTTGTTTTTGTTTTCGTTTAATTCAACTGGTTAAAAATTCCTCTGAAATTCCTCTGAAAATTGAAATATTTTGTTGAAAATTCTACTTTTAAATAGAAAATTCATTTTTTATGGTAGAAAACTCATCTTTCTTGTTATAAAATAAGCTGTTAGCTTGAAAATTTAACTGTCTTCGAAAGAAATCTTCTTTTTGGTACAAGATTAACTTTTTGAATTCAAAATTCATCTGATTGATAGAAAATTAAACAATTAATTAAAAGATATTATCACCCTATGATTCCCCTATTTTTTCAAAAATAACCCTATTTTCCTTGTTTTCACTGAATTTTGGGCTACGTTACTTGGGGGGGGGGGGGGGCTAAAAATATCCCAAAATTGGTAACATAGTTTATGGACGACCTCTAATCATTAATTAAAAAGACAAAAATACGTCAAATAATTCATTCAAATTTTTATTTATCAACGCGTATAGTATATTGACTATTAATCAAATTAAATAAATTTTTTTAAATGCATCAGAATTTTAAAATTATGATTATCTACTGTAGGTTCATTATCCACTGTATAGTGGTCTCCCCTTTACATTTCTGTAATAAAAAATGATTTGTTTGATAATATATGTACAGTTTTTTATAAACTCTCAGAGAATATAAGAGTCGTCACATTAAACCGGAAGTTCTTTTCTAGTTTCCGTCGGTAGTAAGTAACGAGTTTATTTTCATGTTTATACACGTGTGCTATTTCAAACTCACAAGGTCCGGGTCGAACTAATCCGTTTTTTTTTTTAATTGAAAGAATAAACTTTATTATGAGTCAAGGGTAATAATAAAAAATTAATTACCATTCCGATTGAGAAATGAAGCGTTTCAAATAAAATAGTCACTTTTTATAACAGGAAAAGAAAAGGTTGATTATTTATTGGAAATTTTTATTATTTATTTCCTGTTTTCTTATTAACCGAATCTATTTCAATTTTTTTTAATTATAAAGACTAACAATTTATTTTTCATAGTCAAAAGCTTTTAATACTGAACATTCAATTCCAATGGAGATATATTCAAATTTACACCCTTTCGAATTCAGTGTACCAATTTGGCAGATTTCCAAATTAATAAATTTCTGTTTTAAATTTAAGTGATTTACATTTAAGGTATTTGATTTCTTAATTCAGAAAAATTTAGGTCAAAGCTTTCCAGTAATTTTTTTTACTGAAAAAAGATTTTCTCTTTTCGCTCCGCTGGGAATCGAACCACAGAACTACTGATTTCCGGCCAGGTGCTTTCCCATTAAGCTACTAGAGAGATCGAGAGAAGAACCTTTTTTCATAAATACAAGCATTATTTTGCTGGATGGTACAAATCAAAATTTTCAAGTAATCTCTATTATCATTAGAGAATAGCAGAAAATATTTAACGTCTTTTCAGACTAGATAGCGCGCTGAAAGACAAATTATTTTAAATAACTTTTTTTCTGGAAAAAGATCTCTTCGCTCCGCTGGGAATCGAACCACAGAACTACTAAAAATAAAAAATTATTCAAAATAATGTTTCTTTCCCAGCTTCATCTAGTCTGAAAAGACGTTAAATATTTTCTCCTATTCTCTAATGATAATACAGATTCCTGGAAAGCTTTCCAGGTTAGAAGCACGTAATTTTGATATTTTTTGATTGACTGATTTCTGGTCAGGTACTTTTCCATTAAGCTACTAGAGAGATCGATAAAAGAAACTTTTTTCAGAAATACACGCATTATTTTGCTAGATGGTACAAATCAAATTTTTCAAGTAATCTCTATTATCATTAGAGAATAACAGAAAATATTTAACGTCTTTTCAGACTAGATGGAGCGATGAAAGAAAAATTATTTTAAACAATTTTTTTCTGAGAAAAAGATCTCCTTTCAATCCGCTGAGAATCGAAGCACAGAACTACTAAAAAATTTTAATTATTTCAAATAATTTTTCATTCATTGCTCCGTCTAGTCTGAAAAGACGTTAAATATATTCTGTCATTCTCTAATGATAATACAGATTCCTGGAAAGCTTTTCAAATCAAAAGCACTCAATTTTGATATTTTTTGATTGACTGATTTCCGGTCAGGTACTTTTCCATTAAGCTACTAGAGAGATCGATAAAAGAAACTTTTCCCAGAAATACACGCATTATTTTGCTAGTTGGTACAAATCAAATTTTTCAAGGTATCTGTATTATCATTAGAGAATAACGGAAAATATTCATCGTCTTTTCAGACTAAGTGGAGCTATGAAAGAAAGTAGTTTCTGTGGTTCGATTCCCAGCGGAGCGAAAGGAAAAGACCTTTTTCAGAAAAAAATGATTTAAACCCATTTTTTTTCATGTCTCCATCTAATCTGAAAATACGTTAAATATTTTCTGTTATTCTCCAATGATAATACAGATTCCTTGAAAGCTTTCCAGATTAGAAGCACTCAATTTTGATATTTTTTAGTTGACTGATTTCCGTTCAGGTGCATTCCCATCAAGTTACTAGAGAGATCGAGAAAATAAACTTTTTTCAGAAATACACGCATTCTTTTGCTAGATGGTACAAATACAATTTTTCAAGGAATCTTTATTTTCATTAGAGAATAACAGAAAATATTTAACGTCTCTTCAGACTAGATGGAGCTATGAGAGGAAAATTATTTTAAATCATTTTTTTCTGAAAAATATCTACTCCTTTCTCTCCGCTGGGAGTCGAATCACAGAACTACTAAAAATTAAAAATTATTCAAAATAATGTTTCTTTCATAGCTCCATCTAATCTGAAAAGACGTTAAATATTTTCTGCTATTCTCTGAAGATAATAAAGATTCCTTGAAAGCTTTCCAGATTAGAAGCACACAATTTCGATATTTTTTGATTGACTGATTTCCGGTCAGGTACTTTTCCATTAAGCTACTAGAGAGATCGATAAAAGAAACTTTTTTCAGAAATACACGCATTATTTTGCTAGATGGTACAAATCAAATTTTTCAAGTAATCTCTATTATCATTAGAGAATAACAGAAAATATTTAACGTCTTTTCAGACTAGATGGAGCGATGAAAGAAAAATTATTTTAAACAATTCTTTTTCAGAAAAAAGATCTTCTTTCGCTCCGCTGAGAATCTAACCACAGAACTACTAAAAACGTTAAATTATTTCAAATCATTTTTCTTTCATTGCTCCATCTAGTCTGAAAAGACGTTAAATATTTTCTGTTATTCTCTGATGATAATACAGATTCCTTGAAAGCTTTCCAGATTAAAAACGCTCAATTTTAATATTTTTTTAAAGTAGGGGTTTTAATTTGAACTCTCAAAAATTTGCTGCCCTCAAATGCGTACCGAAAAATTCTAGCTATTCGTACTGAAATTTCAGTACACGTAGTCACGGCCTTATTTTAATAACTTAATTACTCGTGATAAATAGAATGTTGGAAATTGATGTTACAGTTCATTATAACTGCAAACTTAATTAGCAATTCAGTCTTGGTCATAATTACTCGCAGTAATTAATGGATTACGAACATTCTACAAACTCTAATGACAGTTTTCCACATCAGTCCCTTGGTATTAATCTAATTCCCATCATTCGTGATTTAATTAGTTTTGCATTGTACAGACTTCACAATAGGGTGGTCCAAATTTTTTTTCTCGAATTTTCATGCATATCGCCCTCAAATTTTTTTAAATCCACAAAAAAAATAAATTTGATTAAAAAATTGTATATTTAGAAGTTCTGCAAGCCCCATGAAGTTAAAAACGTACACTAGGAATCCAATTTAAGATATATCTCATTTACGTCGTTCCGAGAGGGCCGCACTCTCAGCGCGTTAGTTGCATCAGGTTGCGTCATGCGTCGAAATGCAACAGTAGTTATTCATGCGGCCGTGCATGTTTATGTTTGGAACGAGCAAATATTGTGTTCGGCTTAAGTAAAGGCCATTCAGGACCATGTCCCAAACCGCACTTAAATGGGATTCCCAGTGTATTTCCCATAATTTCAATTCATTTATTATTATTTATAATAATATTCCTTCAGAATAATGCAAGAAAAATGGTGATTTTTCTTTAGTCCATTTTTCAATTATAGTGAGGTAAAATTAATTTTTGTCAACGAACATAATTGTTTAAACAATTTAATAATATTTATAATAATATTCACTTTGAATAATATTAGAAATTTGTCGCTTTTTTTAATTTCCAAATATTTCTCCACTTCTCACTAAGAGTGAGGTGATAATTAATGCAGCCTAGAAGAAATAATTGTTGTAACAAATTATTATTGTTTATAACTATCTTCTCCTATATTAATATTAGATAGTTGCGGCTTTCTCTGAAATTTTCAACTTTTTGTCCACTTTTTACTTATAAAGGGATAATAATGAATATAATATAACGAGCATTATTATTTAAACAAATTAATATTGTTTATAACTATTTTCCCTAATATATGCTATTTATTATTTTTAAATTTTTGTCCACTTTTTACTTATAATGCGATAATAAGTGATACAAGTTCATAAACATGATTGTATAAATAATTTATTTATTTATATTATTATGAAATATTTATAAATAATAAATTATTTAAACGACTATTTTCGTCGAATTGCATTAATTATTAGCTCACTTCAGGTGATAAGTGAACAAATGAAAATTTCAGAAAAAGCTTCAAATTTCTAACATGATTCAAGGAAAATATTATTAAAAATAACAATAAATTGCCTAAACAATTATATTTGTTATGTTGCATTACTTATCATCATTTCTTTGGTTTGGAATTCGACTGACATTTTTCATTCAGAATTCATCTTTTATGTTTGAAAATTGAAATGCTTGGTTCCAAATTCATGTATTTTGTTGAAAAATCGTCTTTTTGGTAGAAAATTATTGTTTTTTTTAAATGCAACTACTTGGTTGAAAGTAGAAATACTTTATTAAAAATTCTTTTTATCAGTTGAAGAGTCATCTTTTTGGTTGAAAATTTAATCATTTTCTAGAAGAAAAAATTTTGTAATAAATTTTTTGAACTAAAAATAATTTAACTCTTCCATTTTTTATTAAACATTAATTTTTGTACTGAAAATGCAACTATTTCATTTTTAGTTGAAAATTAATTGTTTGAACTGAATTTATCTTTTTTTATTAAAACCTGCACTACATGATTACAAATTTAACTCCTTTGTTCAAAATTAAATTTTGTTGTTGAAAATTCGTTTTTTTAGTTGTTGAAAATAAATTGTTTCAAGTCATTGTTCAACAATCAGGGATGATTTATCTAGATTGTTAATTTTTTAATTCAAACTTTTTTATTTTTCATTTTAACTCGAGTGAGATTCGAACTTTAATTCCACGGATTTGATAGAATTTTTTTTTTTCTATACCATTAAGTCATTTCCCTCTCGGGGTAGGCGTGACACTACCCGATTCGGGTAGTGTTTCTAGGTGGATTATTTATTACTAGTACTACTAGTGTGGGCTCACCACACCCACGACGGGCCAACAGCACGCAGTATTCCCGAACGGTCACCCATCCAAGTACTAACCGCGCCCAACACTGCTTAACTGTTTTTTTAGCGTGGTATCGCCGTTGGCGATAGAATATTAATATAAATATTAACTGAAAATTTTAATAACAAAACTCAGTTGTATTTTATTTTTTATTTTTCAGGAGTGCCCGGAAGGAGTCGTCCACGAAGATTCGTTTAAGGACATCTACGCTAAATTTTTTCCACATGGAAGTAAGTTCATTTGAAAAAAAAAATTTTTTTCAAATAATTAGTTAATGGTTTTGCCCCTGTCGTATTCCAGACTCCAGCATCTACGCCCATTACGTGTTCAAAGCTTTTGACGTGAACTGCAACGGCGCCATCAGCTTTAGGGTAACTACATGCATTTCAATATTCTCATTTTTTTTAAATATCCATATTTTTTTCCCAATTTTTTTTTTAATTTTCAAAAAATAATTGCGTTTTTTCAATGATCCTAGAATATTATGCCACTATGTGCGCACTAATTACCCTTTCTTTTAAAAAAATCGGCTTATAGCTAAACATTTTATTATGGATTTTACAGGATAAATTTTTGATAGAAACAGGCCTCACAGACGACGTACAGTCCATAATGAAATTTTTTTATATTATGATCGAAGCTTCCAAAAGTCAGGAAATTTTCTTACAAAATATGGAAAAATCTACACTGATCGAAGAATTCCAAAGTGGTTCGGGTGGTTTCTCTTTTTTTCTGTTTCACACGAAAGATTGGTGTGCTTGCACGACTGAGTCGTGCGAGCACCCCAACCATTCGGGTGCTCACCCGAAACAGCAGCGGCCGAACTGGTGGGGCGCCTGCCCGAAAGGTTGGGGAGCTCGCACGAATGATTCGGGAGATTCGAGTGGTCAACCGCGTTGGATGTTGCGCGTTCGACGTTTGCCCAGTTTCGCTAATGGACGCAGCTCTTACCTTCGTTAATGATTATCCAAAGAAAAAACCAGATAACTAGTTACACTTTATTCCACTGACATTGACTCACATCTCGCACATGAACAGTTAAATCTGCATAAACTAGAAACAGTGACAATCCGGAAGATCCTGATGTTCATCAGCTGCGGCCATTAGCGAACATGCGCAAACGTTGAACGCGCCACATCCAACGCGGTTGACGACTCGAATCTCCCGAATCATACGTGAAAGCTCCCCAACCATTCGGGCGGGCGCCCCACCAGTTCGGCCGCTGCTGTTTCGGGTGAGCACCTGCATGGTTGGGGTGCTCGCACGACTCAGTCGTGCGAGCGCACCAATACTTCGTGTGAAACAGAAAAAAAGAGAAACCACCCGAACTATTGGGCTGTAAACCCGAATCACACGGGAATTCTTCGCTCAGTGTACATTTTTTCAAATTTTCAAACATCTTTTCAAGTTTATAATTATATTTAAATATTTTGAAAACTTTTCTAAATATCCCTTAAACTTACTCAAATGATTTCTAAAATTTTATAATTTTGAAAAATTACAAAAATTTCCTTCGAAATCTTCTACATTTTGTTTCGAAATTAATATTATTATTAAATACTATAGTATTCGAAACATTCCAAATTGAATTTTTTTGAAATCTTTTACAAATTTTTCTTAAAAATAACGTTTTAAAATAAGAAGTCATTTGAAATTTTCCCAGGAATCTCTAGAATTTTTGTATTATCCTGAAACTCTTCAAAATTTAGTTTTCCTATTTTTTTTTTAATCCGTGAAACATCCCGGTCAATTAAAAAAACATTCGAATTTTTTCAAAAGATTTTCAATCCTCGAACTATAGTTTAATTAAAAAAAAAAACAGAAAAAATCAGGGAATTTATGCAAGAAGTAACTCAGGGTGGCGACTTGGCAGGAAAATGACCGGGAATTTAATTAAAAACCGGGAATTTATTTCTAATCACACAAAAATTCAAGTTTTGATTATTTTAATAATTTTTGTCAATTTAGAAAATTGATTTCAACTGTATCTACAGTCCAGGGTGCCTACCCTACCTGGAAAACCTGGAATTGTCAGGGAATTTTTATATACCTGGAAAAATTCGGGAATGTCAGGGAATTTTTTCGAGAGCGTGCTTAATTTTTTTAATTAGAATTATAAAAATAAATAAAAAGTATTCTTCTTTTGCAAAAGTAGCTTTATATTACTATATTTGTTAAAAATTCGTCTTCTTGGTTGAAAATTCATATTTTTAAAAGAAAATTAATGAATTCATAATTTTAATTAAAAATTCATTACTTTGGTTGAAATTTTTTTAAATTTTTTTTTGCGGAGAAATAATTTCTAACTGAAAATTCAACTTCTATTTTTGGTTAAAAACTGATATTTTTTGATTCAAAATTCAAGTATTTGGTTGAAAATTTATCTTTTTTAATAGAAAATTCAACTGTTTGATTGAGAATATATGTGTATTGTTGAAAATCGTCTTTATTCGTATAAAATTAATATTTTTGGTTGAAAATCCAACTACTTGGTTACAAATTTACACACATTAATTTTATCTAAATATGCACCGAATTTGAAGTATAGAAAGACAAAATAAAAATTTGTTTGAATTATTGTTCGAATTCGTGGACAGTTGAAGATTCATCATTTTAGTTAAATATTCATCAGTTTGGTTGAAAATTAATTTCTTTAACTGTTCCATTTTCAGTTGAAAATTGATCTTTTCTGGTTCAAAATTCAACAATTTGGAAGAAAATTTGTTTCATTTTTTAAAATTGAAAATTCAACTATTTTGTTGAAAATACACTATTTTTTATAGAAAATTATGTTTTTCTTTGAAAGGTAATTTTCTTGTTTAAAAATTCTTCTTTTCGGTGAAAAATTCAAGTATTTAAGTTAAATATTTATCATTTTAGTTGAAAATTCATCTTCAAAATTCACCTGCTTTGGCACAAATTACATCTTTCTTGGATAAAAATTCAACTATTCGGTAGATAACTCAACGGTTTCGTTAAAAGTTGATCCCTTTTGGTTGAAAAAATTCGACTTTTTGAAGGAAAAATTAAGTTTTGTTCGTAAAAACTTATTATTTGTTAAAAAATTCATATTTTGATCTTGAAAAGTCAACTGGAATCTTTTTTGGATGAAAATTCAACTATTTTTTAAAAATTTGTTTTCTTTTTAAATAAAAATTCATCTTTTTTAAGAGAAATTTCGTCTTTTTTGGATAAAAATGCAACTATTGTGTAGAGAATTCAACAATTTTGTTTAAAAGTCATCCTTTTTGGGTAAAAATTGTTCTTTTTGGATTGAAAATTTAATTTTTTTTTAGAAACATTTCTTTTTTAAAAATTCACATTTTGATCGCGAAAAGTCAACTAAAATCTTTTTTAACAGAAAATTCCACAATTTTTTTTTTATTTATAAATTCATCAGCTTTGGTAGAAATTTTTTTTTAGAAATGCAACTTTTTGTTTAAAAATTCTTCTTCTTTGTTTAAGTATTCAACTATTTTGTTTTAAAGATTTGGTTGAATCACTTTGTAAAAAAAATTTTTTTTAAGAGTTTTATTTTTAGTTGGAAATTCAGCTCTTTGGTTGAAAGTTTAACTATTTTGTTGAAAAATAATATTTTTAAATTGAAAAATTTTAACTGTTTAGTGGAAAAGTCTTTTTTTTCTTTGAAATTAATTTTTTAACTAAAAATGTAACTTTTCCATTTTTTAAGTTTGATTTTTTTTACTTGAATATTGTCCTTTTTTGGTAAAAAAAAAATAATTTTCTTGGATTGAAATTTCATTTTGTTGGGTAAAAATGCATCAGTTTCGTGGAAAAATAATTTTTTGCTGAAGTAATATTTTTTTTGTAAATTCAATTTTTGTAGAGGAAATTCGTCTTTTGTCTTGAAGGTTGAACGATTTAGGTAAAATTTTCTTTCTTTAGTGAAAAATCTTTATTTGTTGAACATTCGTCTTTTCGATTTTAAAAAACTTTTTTCTATAAATTTCATCTTTTTTGATTGAAATATAAACTATGACACTTTTTGTTGGGAATTTACCTTTTAAATTAAAATTTTTATCTGAAATACTCGGAGGGGGCCTATAATCCGTTACGTAATTCAAGTACGGCCCCTCAGCTAAAATTGCTAGTTTTTAAATTTAAATTTAAATCTTTTTTGTTGAAATATTGAACTATGTTTTAAATTTTTCGATAAGAATTTATCTTCTTCGGTTGAAATTCGGTAAAAACTTGAACAGTTTCTGTTAAAACTTTTTTTTTTTTTTTGAAAATTCATCATTTTAGTTGAAAAGTCGTCTTTTTGGGTAGAAAATTAATCGTCTTGATTGTAAATCATCCTCTTGTTTTAATTACATCATTTTATTTGAAAATTCATCTTTTTAGTTTGAAATGTACGTATTTTGTTGGAAATTTGAATGTTCATTTTTGGTTGAAAATTGATCTTTTCTTGTTCAAAATTTAACAGTCTGGATGAGAATTTGTCTTTTTTAATGGAAAATTCAACTATTCCGTTGAAAATGCACATATTTTGTAGAAAATCGATTTTTTTAGTTTAAAATTATCCTTTTCTTTGCAAGTTAATCTTCTTGTTTAAAAATTATTTTTTTTTTTTGTAAAAAATTAAAGTATTTTAGTTAAATATTTATCATTTTATTTGAAAATTCATTTTCTAGGTTGGAAATAAAATTACTTGCTTGAAAGTTAAACTCGTTTGTGAAAAATTAATTTTTTTTTATATTCATCATTTTCAGTAAAAATTAATTTCTTTGCTTTAAATCTGAGCTATTTGATTGAAAAATATTTGATTGAAAATGTGTCTCTTTGGTTTAATATTCTTTTTTTGACTAAAAATTTAATTATTCAATTTTTGTTTGAAAAATGACCTTTTTTAGTTGAAAATTCATCTCTTTGGTCAAAAATTCAACTATTCTAGTTAAAGATTCATCATTTTAGTTGAAAATTCATCTTTCTGGTTCAAAATTCAACTATTGCAGATAAAGATTTATAATTGTACTTGAAAATTTATCACTTTGTTTGAAAATGTAAATATTTTTTTAAAGTTAGATTTCAAATATTTTTTTTATTTTGGAAAAATATATTCACAAAAAAAAAGAGATTCTTTAAGAATTGATTTTCTCTTTTTTTATTTATTATTTGTTCATAAATAAAAATCTACAGCAATTTTAAAAATGTCAGAAAAACCCGATACTTTCTAACATTATTCAAAGAGAATATTATTAAAAATAAATTTTTTAAAGAATTTTTTTAATTTTATTAATTTATACCTCACTCTGAGTCATAAGTAGACAAAAAGTTGAATATTTCTGAAACAACCGCAACTTTTCAGCATTATTGAAAGATAATATCATTCAAAATCATAATAAATTGTTTAAACAATTATTTTTGTTAACTTTAATTATTACCTCACACTCAGTGAAAAGCTGTCAAAAGGTGGAAATTTTCAGAAAAAAACCGCAACTATCAAGCATTACTATAGAATATAGTTATAAGCAATGATAATTTGTTTAAACAATTATCTTCAATAAATTTCATCAATTAACTATAATTCCATTTATTATTTAATCTTTTTTTAGCCAAAAATTCAACTACTTGCGGTTAAAAGTTACTCTTTTGTTAAAAATTAATTTTTTTTGTTTAAAGATTCATCATTTCATTTGAAAATTCATCTCTTTTTGAAAATGTATTACTTTTTTGAGAATCATTTTTTCAACTGAAAATTTAACTATTCTAGTAGAAAATGTATCTATTTTATTAAAAATCAGTTTTTTTATTATTAAGAATCAGATTATTAATGATAAAATTCAACTATTCTATTTTTGGTTGAAAATGTATCTTTTTTGGATGAAAATTCAACTATTTGGTTGAAAATTGATGTTTTTATTTAAAAATTAAACTATTCGTTTGAAAATTTATGTACTTTGTGGAAAATTGGTCTTTTTTGTATAAAATTAATCTTTATGATTAAAAATGTATCTTTTTGCTTGGTATGAAATTCACCTATTCCCGTTGAAGATTCATAATTGTAGTTGAAAATTCATCAGTTTGGTTGAAATTAATTTCTCCAACTGAAAATTTAACTGTTACATTTTTTGTTGAAAATTGAACTTTCCTAGTTCAAAATTCAACAATTTAACCGAAAATTTGTGTTTTTTAATTGAAACTGAACATTCAACTCTTTCGTAGAAAATTCACGTATATTGTTATAAAATCAATTTTTTTAATAGAAAATTATCTTTTTCTTTGAAAGCTAATCTTTTTTAGTTGACAAGTATTTTTTTTAGATTGAAAATATAACTATTATTCCAGTTGAACTGGAAAAATTTAATTATTATTATTATTTCAGTTTTGGTTGACAATTTATCCTTTTTTAGTACAAATTAATTTTTTTACTGAAAATTCAACTATTTCAGTTGAAGATTCATTTTTTTAGTTGAAACACATCTTTTTGGTTTAAAATTCAACCATTTCAGTTGAGCATTCATCATTTTAGTTAAAAATTCATCAGTTAGGTTGAAAATTAATTTTTTAAACTAAAAATGTAACTATTTCATTTTCTGTTAAATTTTTTTTTTTCAAGTTCAAAATTCAACTATTTGGTTGAATATTCGTCTTCTTTAATTGAAAATTCAAGCATTTCGTTAAAACTTCGTATATTTTGTTGAAAATTTGTATTTTTCGGTAGAAAATTAATCTTTTTGTTTGAAAATTAATCCTATTGCTGAAAAATTCATCTTGTTATTTGAAAATTCAAATATTCCAGTTAAATACACATCATTTTATTTCAAAATTCATTGTTTTGGTTTAAAATTCAACTAATTCAGTTGAAGATTCATAATTTTATTTGAAAATTCATTTATTTCGCCATTTTTGTCAAATGTACACGTTTTGAGACCCTCTAAACCCAAACATCAGGTTTTTACAAAATGTATGTCTGTCTGTTTGTCTATCTGTCTGTTTGTAGATTTTTAGTTTGTTAGCACGATAACTTTAAAAAAAAAACCTATTGAATTGGGCTTTGGTATACTCTTTTAGTATTCTAATGGACAATTATTAATAGTACTCAAAAAGGCCAACAAAATATTCATATAACTTTTTTTGATAGAAGAAAAATTACCGGATTTATAGCATTTAAAAAATTCAAAAAAACAATCGAAAATGAACATTTTAAGCAAAACAACGCACGACAGATTTTTAAACTTCAATCTCTTTCGCTTTGAAATTAATAATTATTGTTTCAAAAAATGGTAAACTCTTAATGTTTAAAAAATTGTTAATTATTAGATGTTTAATGATAGGAATTAAAATTCCAGAGACGTGAATTTGTGTGCATCTACTGCTAGCAATGAATAATGAATTATTTGGTAATGTTTCAGGACCTTCTTGTAACCCTATCTACACTTCTGCGTGGAAGTGTCTATGAAAAATTAAGGTGGACATTTAAATTATACGATGTCAATGGAGATGGGTGTATAACAAGAAGTGAGCTTGGGGAGCTAGTTACAGCGGTTCATGAGTTAATGGGCCGAAGACACCAACACGCTGCTGAAGATGAAAGAAAACTTCGGGATCAATTAGACAGAGCTTTCCGGAAGTTAGACCTCAATGAAGACGGTGTTATCACCATCGAGGAATTCATTGAAAGCTGTCTCAAAGTACGTTCATTTTTATTTAAAAATTATCCAAGGTTTATACAAAAAGGGTTTCGTACCCTATTAGGACATTAATTATGTCGTTTAAACCTCCCCTTCCCCTACTACCCCTCTCCGCACTTCAATTTTCACTTCCTCTCTCCACACTTCACTTTTCACTTCCCCTCCCTTACCCAACTTCTTTCTCCTTTACTCTCCCTTTTCGTCACTTCCACTGCTAACCCTCCCCTTCCCACACTTCTCTTGCCCAGCCATCACTTACCCTCCTCTACTTACCTGCACTACCCTCCTAGTCCTCCTCTCACTTCCTTCCGCCACCCTCATTTCCCCATTCTTCATTTCCCCTCACTTCCGATCACTTTTTTCTAATTCCCCTCCTCGAATTTCCCCGAGATTCCCCTCTCCTATTTCACCTCATTTACTCTATCCCCTCATTTCTCCTCACTTCCGTTAGTTACTCTTCCCGATTTCTCCTATTTTCCTCCCCTTATTTTCTCTTATTCCTGATTTCCCCTTATTACCCTCTCTCCCTGCTTCTTATCCGATAATTTCCCCTCACAGCTAACACTTCCTTTCCCCACTCCTCTTTTCCAGCCCTCACGTTCCATCCTCTACTCACCCGCACTACTATCCCTCCCGTTACTTTCCTTCCATACCTCTCAATTCTTTTCACTTCTACACTCATAATTTTCCCTCACTTTCCCCTCCTCTCATTTCCCATCACTTCACCTACTTGCTCTCCCAGCATTTTCCATAACTTTTTTCTAATTTCGCTCCCCTAATTTTCTCACACTTCCCTTTTCCGAAATTCCCTTCAGTTACCCTACTTTCTCAATGCCTCACTTACCCTAGTTACCTTCCACTACTTCCACTCTCCTCATTTTCTCTAATTTCCTAATTTTATCTCATTACCCTTACTTTCCCTACTTTCCATCCAATGATTGTCCCTCACTTTAACTCACTTCTCTCTTTCTACATCACTTCCACTCTTTACCTTCACTTCCCTCACTTACCCTTTTTTCATTTCGCCATCACTTCCCGTTTTTTCCCTTTTTCCGTTACTTCCCCTAGTTCCCCTCCCGGCATTTTTCCTCACTTCCCCTACTTCTCCTAGTTCCTCTCTCATCATTTTCCCTGACCCCACCACCCTTATTTCCCCATCACTTCCCCTCATTTAATATCATTTCCTCTAGTTCCCCTTCCCTCGTTTTTCCTCACTTCCCTTCCCCTGATTTCCCATTACTTGCCATTGTTTCCCTGCAATCATTTCCCCTCATTTTCCATACTTCCCCTCCTTGGGAAAAAGTAAGACGGACGAATGGACACCCGACCGAAACTATAAGGATTTCTGCCCGGGGCTACGAAAAATATTATTTTCAACCAACAATCAAATGGTTAAATTTTAACATGAAAAGATTAATCTTCAACAAACAAGAGAAGAAATTTTTAACAAAATATTGAAATACTGAACCAAATCCGAATAATTTCAATCAAGCAGTTGCATTTTTGACCAAAACGATGAAATTTCGATCCAAATTTGATCCAAATTTGAAAGATGAAATTCCTACTAAAGGAATCCAATTTTTAACCAAAGAGGATAACTTTTAATAAAATTATTGAATTTTCATCAAAATTTGTTCAATAATGCATTTTTAAATTGTTTATATTTTCAATTTTAGGAATAAAAAATGAATCAAAGTAGGTCCATCCCATAATTTCCCTTCCCCATTCCCTCTACTTTCCCCTTCCCTCCCCACTTTTCCCATCATTTCCCCTACTTCCTCTAATACCCCTTCCCTCATTTCACTTTGCTCTCCCTAATTCCTCTTCCCTTATTTTCCCCTAGCTGCCCCTCCTCTCACTTCTTCTGATGCCACTCCCCTCATTTTGCATAATTTTCCCTTGCTTCCCCTACGTCCTCACCCTTCATTTCCCCTCACTTTTCCTTTTTCTACTATCCACATTTTCCATCACATACGTCCGTTCTCCTTATTTTCCTTCACTTCCTCTCTCCTTTTTTCCCTCGCTTTCCCTCCCTAATTTCCCCTCAATTCTTCTACTCACCCTCTCATTATTCCCCTTACTTCCCCACCCCTTACTCCCCCTCGCACAATACTGCACGTCAAGTTGCCGCACACAACTTTTAATTCCTAATTTTTCAACACATGAACAAAAGCAAATACATAAATATAAATGTGTTAAAAAATAAAAAATGTGTTGAGTTGACCGGGGATTCTTTTTGAGTCTTGAGTGGCCACTTTGATGACAAATCTGTTATTAATAATCCATGAGAATGAATCTTGCTCTCTTCATAATAGGGCTTCGTAGTCCCGGGCAGAAACCCTTATAGTTTCGATCAGTTTTTCGCCCATCCGTACGACACCGTACTTTTTTCCAAGAAGGGGAAGTGAGGGGAAATAAAGGGAGGTAAGTAGAGGAAATGACGGAAGTCGAAATAAAGTATGCGGAGAAAGGGGAAATAATGGGTGGGTTAGTAAGGGACGTAGGAGAAGTAAGTGTATTGAAAGTAGGAGAAGTTGTAGAAAATGAGGGGAGGGTTAGTAGGGGAAGTAAGGGTAAATGACGGGTTAAAGGAAGTGATGAGAAATGTGGTGAGAAGCGAGGAGAGGGAGAAGTAGGTGATGAAGGAGTTTGGGAAGAGAGTGAGAAAAGATTATGATGTAGTTGGGAAGTGAGAGGAAGCGTAGGTTGATGTATGGAGAGGGGAGGTAGGGGTGGAGAGGGGATGTTGGGGAATGTAGAGGAAGTAGGGGAGGAAAAGTATGGTAGGGGGAGGTTTCAGCGCCTTAGGAGCTGTACTTAAATTACGTAACGGATTATAGGCACTCTCCGAGACGCCCCCCCCCCCCATCTGGTAAAAGGTTATAAAAAATTTTTACCCCCCCCCCCCCCCCTCCCACTCTTTATGCACGTAATTTTTAGTTTTCAAACATTTTTCACTAGTTATTGCTAGTAGAATTAGGTAGGGTGTCGGAAAACTTCATCTTCAAAATTCCCTTATTTTTCCTTGTCTGATTTTTCATTTTCCTTTATAATTAGTATTCACATACCAGCATTTTAATCTTAAAATACTTTTAACATAGAATCTTCTATAAAAGGAATAAAACAGTATTTCATATACAAATTGAAATTTTCAAATTTATTAATTTTTATTTTAAACAAAAAAACGTATTTTCTACTATAAAAGATGGCTTTTTAACAAAATACTTGAGTTTTCAACAAAATAATTAAATTTTTAGCATAATAGTTAAATTTTCAACCTAAAAATATAAATTCCCAAGAAAAAGTGTCATAGTTTATATTTCATCAAAAAAACATGAAATTTGTATAGAAAAAAGTTTTTTAAAACCAAAAAGACGAATTTTCAAAAAATAAAGACTTTTCACTAAAGAAAGGAAATTTTACCTAAATTGTTGAACCTTCAAGCCGAAACGCGAATTTTCTCTGCAAAAATTGAATTTACAAACCAAAAATATGACTTCAGCAGAAATTTTTTTTTCCGCGAAACTGACAGATTTTTACCCAACAAAAATGAAATTTTCAACCAAGAAACTTATTTTTTTTTTACCAAAAAAGGAGAGTTTTCAACTAAAAAAGATCAATGTTAAAAAATCGAAAAGTTACACTTACAGTTAAAAAATAATTTTAAACAAAAAAAAAAAGATTTTTCCACTAATCAGTAAAATTTTTAATCAAAGACGTAAGCCTTCAATCAACAAAAATAAGTTTTTAACAATCTGGTTTAACTTTTACCCAAGTAGTTAAATGTTCAATTTAAAAAGATTAATTTTCAACAAAATAGTTAATCTTTCAATAAAGAGATGAATTTTTAAATAAAAATATAACTTTTCAAAAAAAATGATTTCTTGACAAAGTGATTCAACCAAATCTTTCAAATAATATAGTTGAATACTCAAGCAAAGAAGAATAATTTTTAACCAGAAAGTTGCATTCTTATCCAAAAAAGAGAGAATTTCTCTTAAAACAGATGAATTTTTATTTAAAAAGAAAACAAATTTTTAAAAAATAATTGAATTTTCATCTAGAAAAGATTCCAGTTGACTTTTCAAAATCAAAACATGAATTTTTTAACAGCAAATAAGTTTAAAATTGAATTTTTCATCCAAAAAGGCTAATTTTTCAATCAAAAGGGATGAATTTTTAACGAAATAGTTGAATTCTCTACGAAATAGTTGAATTTTTATCCAAGGAAGATGAAATTTGTACAAAAACAGATGAATTTTTAATTAAAAAAGGACAGTTTTGTTTCAAGTTGAACTTTTATCCAGAAAAGCTTTCAGTTCATTTTTTAACAACAAAATATGAGTTGTAAACGGAAAGTAAATTTTCTACGAAATATTCAAATTTTCAGCAAAACAGTAGAATTTTCAACCAAAAGTATGACTTTTTAACAAAATAGTTATTTTTTTAACCAAACACTTGCATTTTCATCCAAGAAAAAAGAAATTTCTCTTAAACAGATGAATTTTTACGTGCAATTAAAAAAAATTGAATATTTAAATTTCCATCCAGAAAAGATTTCAGTTCTCTTTACAACACCAAAATATTAAATTTAACCCAGAAGTAAATTTTTTACATAATAGTTAAATTTTCAATAAAGCAGCAGAATTTTCAACCAAAAAGTATGACTTCAACAAAATTCTTGAATTTTAAACTAAACAGTTGCAATTTATCGAAAAAAGATGTAGTTTCTGCTAAAGCAGGTGAATTTTGAAATAAAAAAATAAAAAAATAACCAAAAAGAGTTGAATTTTCAATCGGACAGTTGCAAATTTAACCAAATTTAAAAAAAATCAACTTAAAAATTAAATTTAAAATAAAAAAAATTTTTTTTAATTTTTTTATTAAAAACGAAGAAAAATTGAATTAAAAAAATTGAAAATGAAAATTTAATTTAATTTAAACCAAATTTAACCAAGGAATTTGACTAAGAAGTAAATTTTTTACAAAATAATTAAATCTTCAATAAAACAGCAGAATTCTGAACCGGAAAGTATGACTGTTCAACAAAATTCTTGAATTTTAAACCAAACAGATGCAATTTATCCAAGAAAAATGTAATTTCTGCTAAAGCAGGTGAATTTTGAAATAAAAAAATAAAAAAATTGCAAAGAATAGTTTAATTTTCAACCGAACAGTTGCGAATCTAACTAAATTAAAAAAAATCAACTTAAAAATTAAATTTAAAATAAAAAAATAAAAAAATTAAAATAAATTTTTTTTTATTAAAAAAGAAAAAAGTTGAATTAAAAAAATTGAAAATTAAAATTTAATTCAATTTAAACCAAATTTAACCAAGAAGTAAATTGTTTACAAAATAATTAAATTTCCAATAAAACAACAAAGTATGACTTCAACAAAATTCTTGAATTAAAAAAAAAACAACAAATTTTCAAAGAAGAGTAGAATTTTGAACCGAACAGTTGCAATTTTATTCAAGAAAGATGAAATATTTCTTTTAAAACCGATGAATTAACAAAAAAAATTTCAAATAGTTACATTTTCATCCAAAGAAGATTCCAGTTCACTTTCCGCAACGCCAAAATAAGAATTGTAAACTGTAAGTCAATTTTCTGCCAAATAGTCGAATTTCAACCAAAAAGTATGACTCTTCAACGAGATTGTTTAATTTCTAACCAAACGGTTGCATTGTCCAAGAAAAATGGAAATTCTACTAAAACAGGTGAATTTTTAAATCAAAGAGACAAATTTTCAAACAAAGAGTTAAATTTTCATCCAAAAGAATTTCTATAGACTTTTCTACAGAAAAATACAAATTTTAAACAAAAAGTAAATTTTCTAAGAAATAGTTTAATTTTCAACAAAACATTTTTATTTTTGTCCAAGAAAGATGCAATATTTCTACCAAAAAAAGATGAACTTTTAAATTAAAAAGACAAATATTCAGAAAAAATATTTTTCATCCAAAAAAGATTTCAGTTGACTTATCAGCAATAAAATATGAATTTTAAACAAAAGGTTAATATTATACGAAAAAGAGTTGAATTTTTAACCCAAAAAGACGAATTTTTAACAAAACAGTTGAATATGAAAAAAGAATGATGTCTTTTTAAGAAAATTGTTAAATTTTCAACCAAATTATAAAATTTATAACTAAAATGATAATCTTCAGGAACAAATCGTAAAAAAATGTCTCGGGCCGCGCGCCCCCCGGGGGGGGGGGGGGGGTGGTAGGGCGGTCCCTTATGGGTAATTGTCAAATTGAGGGCAAACTGGAAGTTCCAGTAATATAACATTAACTTAGAAACTCGTGCGGATTTTTTTTTAATTTTAATAAACACTTATCATCATCATCTACAAAATGGTCAGTTCTTTTTTTTATTTCTGTTCCTATTTACTTTAATTTAATATAAGAACACCCGAAACGTCATTACCGTACGGCGTTCCAACCTCACTTTGCACAAGGATAAACTGATTTTCTCCTTTTTTTTTAGACAGAAACCTGAAAAACGCTTAATGTATCAAGTTTGTAAACTTCACATGAACATAAATTCAATTTAGGCACATATTTTAAGGTAAATAAATAATATTGTAAAAGCCTTGAAGTCTGTCCCTTAATTTTTGCCATTTCAGACGTCATTACCGTACGTCTTTTTTAACGTCTTACCGTCAAAAACCGTACGTTATTACCGTACGTCACAGTTGAGTAATAAATACAAAAATATTATGCGTATCGTTTAATACAAGATTTTATAAAATTGAGCTTATAATATTAATTCTCTTTTTTGTGAATCCGATATTAAAACTGAAAAGTGCATCTTGACAACAAAAACGTCATTCCCGTACGTGCGTTAAAAACCATTTGCGGGGTGAAAAAAAAATTATAAAAACCATTCAGTTACTTGCTTGGCGGTGTTTTCTTTCATAAGTAGGTGACTTTTCGGAATTAAAATTTGTTATTTCTTTATAAAGATTAAAAAAGGTCAAACTTTAACATTTTTCTCACATCATTACCGTACGGTACAATAGATCAGCGTACGACTGACTATATCCTCGTGCGCATGGATTCATTATTATTTCTTATTTTCATAACTGCCCCTTTTGGACTTAAAATTTTTACATGTGATAAGATCAATTTCCGTTATGAAATATTTAATTCCTAATAATATGATTGCCACTGTAGGTGCTAAAATTTGCCTACAATGTGACAATTACCCTTCACTGAGCGAAGAATTCCTCAGTGGTTCAGGTTTACACCTCAATGGTTGGGGTGGTTTCTCTTTTCTTCTGTTTCACACGAAGGATTGGTGCGCTCGCACCAACGAGTCGTGCGAGCACCCCAACCATTGGGGTGCTCACCAGAAGCAGCAGCGACCGAACTGGTGGGGTGTGCGCCCGAATGGTTGGGGAGCTTGCACCTATGATTCGGGAGATTCGAGTCGTCCACCGCGTTGGATGTTGCGCGTTCGACGTTTGCGCATGTTCGCTAATGGCCGCAGCTGCTAAACATCAGGCTCTTCCCGAATGTCACTGTTTCTAGTTTATGTCAATTTTATTACTCATGTGCGAGATGTCAGTGGAACACAGTGTAAACTAGTTATCTGGTTTTTCTTTGGATAATCATTAACGAAGGTGAGAGAAATATAAAATCTTATTTTTTCTCCAGAATTATTTCTGTACATATACAGAAATAATTCTTCGTTAATGAACCTTCGTTAATGATTATCCAAAGAAAAACCAGAACATAAACTAGAAACAGTGACATTCGGGAAGAGCCTGAAGTTTATCAGCTGCGGCCATTAGCGAACATGCGCAAACGTCGAACGCACATCATCCAACGCGGTGGACGACTCGAATCTCCCGAATCATAGGTGCAAGCTCCCCAACCATTCGGGCGCGCACCCCACCAGTTCAGCCGCTGCTGCTTCGGGTGAGCACCCCAATGGTTGGGGTGCTCGCACGACTCGTTGGTGCGAGCACACCAATCCTTCGTGTGAAACAGAAAAAAAAGAGAAACCACCTCAACTATTGGGGTGTAAACCCGAACCACTGGGGAATTCTTCGCTCAGTATTATACGGTCTCTACGAAACCCTTTTTTGTAGGTGCGAGGCGCCTATTTTTAAATAATTTTTTTAAATTTGAATCTTTTGTGTTTGTTAAAGGACGAGGTGGTCACCCGGTCGCTGGCCATGTTCGACAGTGAGCTTTGATCTCCGGCTAAAGTAGCATCCTCCACCCAGGAGGTGGTACCTTCGACAATTTCTACAACCAGCGGACACGACTCAACGACATGGTCTAACTCGACCTCGACCTCGCCGTCGCCGCCCTGTTACACCTTGCTGCCGTGTCTGACGACAGCGGCCTCATCACCAGGTTTTCCCACGAACCAAGACCAACAAATTTACTTCTTCCTCACAGCTCACCACTGGAATCACCCAGAAAAAGATGATCTCTTTTCTTGAGTTCAGAATCGTCAGTCTCCTCAACGTCAGTCGCGGGGCTTTAAAGACCCGTCCTTAAATCCGGTTATCCTTATCCGAATTTTTTTAAGGATATCGAAACATTACTTTTAAGAAGCGAAAACTTCGCCATCTAAAGCAAAAGTTAGAAGGGATCTGAATTTTCAAAAATGACCAGAGGGCATACGAAGTTCGAGATATTACAGGATGGCCGTTTTAATCGAGAAAAAAAATTCTAGGGTGTTTCCTGCTCGGAAAAAGTTTTCCTGTTCGTTGAAATTAAAATATTCGAGGTCTTAAAGCTGAACATTTTTTTATTTGAAGTAATCAAAACTGTACTGTAAATTAAGGGGCTTGAAGTGGAACTCTTTTGAGGTTTAAACTTACAAAATTGAAGCTTAAATTTTTTTGTTATTCAAATACTCAATAAGTTACGCTTATAAAATGGAAGCTTTCAACAATTTTCAAATGAAAATTTTTTAATTAAATACCTTAAAGCTGGAAACTTATAAAATTTCCAACTTTTATCAATTGAATAGTTCAAAGGTTTCTGGGTAAAAAGCATAAATCCACGCTGTAATTTTCAGTGCTCTAAACTGAAAAATAAATCAACTAATTTGCCAATTTTCCAATATTGTATCATTTTAAACAACTGTAAGTTAGAAGCATTAAAAATTGAACGATTACAAATTTTTTTAAACGAAACGTTTTTTATATTAGAATTATATTATTTCTATTTAAAATCGTTTTAAATTAATAATTGTTGACTTGTTATTTATAAATCAAAATTAATCTTGAAATGATTATAAATATTCTCTCAAAATTAATTATTCCAAATAAAAAATCATAAAAAATTTTTCCAGGAATCTTAAAGAAAAAAATTTCAGTTTCTTGAAATGTTTCAAAATTTTTGAAAAGCTTCAAAATTGTATTTCGAAATTTTCAAAAATCTACATTTTTTTGCAATTCTTGGAACTCTTTTCAAGTTTCGAAATTCTTTCAGAACTTTAAAATATTTTTTGTTAAATGATTCCAATTTTCCCTAACATTTTTTAAAATCCTGAAAAATTTAAAAAATGGCCTTAAAATCTTCTAGATTCTTTTGACAATTTTTAAAATGTTCTAAAATCTGTTTAAATATTCTTTTAAAATTAATTTGTTAAAATAAAAAATCGTTTAAAATTTTCCTAGGATTCCGAAAAATATTTTTGACTCTCTGGACACCTTTAAAGATTCTTCAAAATCATCGTTTCTTCAATAATTTCAAAAATCCAAATTTTTGCGTAATTTTTTTAAATCTTATAATTTTAAATTTCATTTGAATGACAAAAAGCCTCAAAATCTTCCATATTCTTTTTAAAAATTTTAGAAATGATTTGAAATATTCACTTTAAATTAAATTTTCAAAATAAAAATTCATTTGAAATTTTTCTAGGATTTTTAATTAAAATTTGTTTCTCCTAAAACCTTTCAAAATTCTTAAAAAGATTATTTTTTTATAATCTTAAAAAATCAATAAAAAAATTAAAATATTCACAAGAAAATGTTTGTATTATCTTGAAACTTTTCAAAATTTTATTTCAAAATCTTCAAAAATCTAAATTTTCTTTGAAATTTTTTCAAACCCTTTGAATATCTTTTAAAATGATTCCAATTTTTCTCATATATTTTTTCAAATCATACGAATTAAAAAAAATCTTTTAAAAATATCCAGATTCCTTTTTGACAATTTTGAAAATCTGTTAAAATATTCTCTTGTAATTGATTCTTTTTCAATCATTTCAAATTTTCCTAGGAATCTGAAGAAATTTGTTTAATTCTCTTGAAACCTTTCAAAAATCTTAAAAAGCTTTTTTTTATTCGAAAATCTTCAAAAACCTACATTTAAAAAAAAAGTAAAATCTATATGTACGTATTTTAAATTATTTTTGAATCGAAAATTAATTCTTTTGTTGTTTCGTTGTTTTGAAATCTCTTCCAATTTTCTCCTAAAATTCATTTTTCAACATGAAAAATAATTTGAAAATTTCCAGTAAAACTTAAGATTCCTTAAGAAGCTTCAAAATTTTCTTTCAAAATCTTCAAAAATCTACATTTTGTTTAAAATTTTTTCAAAACTGTTAACTATCTTTTAAAATGATTCAAATTTTTCTTATATATTTTTTTAATCATGCGAATTAAAAAAAATCTCCTAAAATCTTCCAGATTCCTTTTTGACGATTTTGAAAATCTGTTTAAAAATTCTCTTGTAATTGATTTTTTTTAAATAAAAAATCCTTTCAAATTTTCCTAGGAATTTGAGGACATTTTTTCCATTCTTTCAAAACCTTTCAAAATTCTTAAAGAGGTTCTTTTTATTCTAAAATCTTCACAAATCTACATTTAAAAAAAAAAGTAAAATCTATACGTGTTTTAAATTATTTGTTAATTCGTAAATTAATTCTTTTGTTGTTTCGTTGTTTTGAAATCTTTTCCAATTTTCTCTTAAAATTCATTTTTCATAATAAAAACTAATTTGAAATTTTCCAATAAAACTTAAGAATCCTTAAAAAGCTTCAAAATTGTATTTCAGAATCTTCAAAAATCTACATTTTATTTGAAATTTTTTTAAAACTTTTAACTATCTTTTGAAATGATTGAAATTTTTCCAATAATATTTTTTTAAATCATGCAAATTACAAAAATTGCCTAAAAATCTTTCAGATTCTTTTACAATTTTGGAAATATTTTTTCATTTTATAGAAATTGTTGATGTAAGTTAAAGTTGTTTTGAAATCTTTTTAAATATTCTCTTAAAATTTTCTCATAAGTTTGTCATAAGAAATTTTTTTTAACTTCCCTAGGAATTTTGCGAAATTTTTTTCTTAAATCTAAATTTTTTTTCCAAATATTCAAAAATCCACATTTTGTTTTAATTTTTCTTAAATCTTTTCAAGTTTTAAATTATTTTTAAATCATTTTAACACTTCTAAATATCTCTTAAACTTCCTCAAATTTTTTGGAATTAATAAATAATTGTTCAATTGTTATTTATAAATTAAAATTCGATACTTTCACTTTAAAGTCAAAAATTTTTTTTAATTGAACAATTAAAATTATAATAATACAGTTTCGTACTGTTTAGCTTTGAATACTTCATTTATAATTGCTGATTAAGAATACCAGTCGAGTATTGCTAAATATTTTAAAAAAATTTTTTTTTTTCAAATTAAAATATTTCAAATCAAATGGGTTAAAAATGGAATAATTCAGACTGAAAAAATATTTGAATGGGATTTGAAATTGAATAAAAACTTTCAACTATGAGTTTATTAATTTGAAGGTATTTTAGAATTAAAAATAATTAATAAAGTTTTAATCGGACGCTTCAAAACGGCATTTTGAAATTATTTAAATCGAAAATGCACGTTTAAAAATGAAGATATAAAATAGAAAAATTTCAAAGCCAAAGAAATCATTGATAAAGTTATATATTCAACTCATCATTTAAAAAAATTTGTAAAATTCCCCATCAAAAAATAAATTCGCTCTCATTTTCCGCATTTTTCGGTCCAGTGGCCACCCTGTATTATCCCGTAACCAGAAAATTCGTTTTTAAATCAGAGATTTGAGTTAAACCACCAATCGTTGATCTTGAGATTTTTAAGAATTCAAATTTGTACAGATTTTCATATTCAAACACGTTGTTGGATTTCAGAGACACTACACATTTTCGAAAATTCTATTTCTACTCGTTTCTGGAAAACTGTATCTTTTTTAAGTGAACTTTTTGCAAAAATCAGTGAAACTATTTTCCACTCGTTTGCCTTATCGACAATCTTCAACCTATCGGCACTCGGAACTTTGGCAAGGCAATTAGAACAACTCGGAGTTGAATCGCAACTCAGAGATATACGAGCTGTCCGTGAGAATACAATAAAAGTTTGTCGTATATTTGCATTTGCATAGAGTTTGCGCATGAATATGCAGATGAAACTCGATTACAAACCTTTTCACCGCTCTTGGTTTGAGATCAAACTTCGCCTCTTTTGTCTTCAACATCAAAGGGTCGCCTAAAAGACTCACACACATTTCATCTAAAAAAAGGGCAGTTGAGAATTCCGCCCCAGCTACCTGCATACGGTCCCCAGCTACCTGCGTACGGCCCCCAGCTACCTGCATACGGTCCCCCCACTACGCTGCTTCCCCTCACTCAGCCGAAATGCTACCACCGCGCCTGGTCAGCGACAGTCCTTTTTTTTACAAACTAGTTGCATAATATTCATCATACTATCCCAGGTGGAAAAGTTTTACATAGTGGTAAATATTATGTATAATTTTAATTTGTTTAATTTTTTTTTTCGATAAAACAGAAACAAACTAAGGCAAGCTGTTGAAAATACTCCCGCTGACCAGGCTAGCCGGCAGCAGCTCGGCTGAGTGAGGGGAAGACGCGTAGTGGGGGAAACGTACGCAGGTAGCTGGGGCGGAATTGACCATCGCCGTAAAAAAAGCCTTGTAAACCTAACATAATATCGACGTAAAGTTCGTTTAATTCGTGCTTTTCGTTCATGGCCGACTCAATTATTCAGTGGGGGAAAAATAAGGCTAGGCTGAATAATAGGGTGCCTCATTAAATCCTTTTTTTTTAGACTTTCTAAAATCTTGAGTAGAAAATTTCTTTCTTTTGGTCGCTATAGAGGTTGTTCTAAATTGATGAAACTTTCAGGAAATATTACTTTCCTCATTGACAAAAATTTCTACTTTTGGAAAAAAGATTAAGAATTACTTGTCCTACAATTGAAAAGTGATTATTTCACAAAATTTAAAAAAAATATCAAATGATTATTTCGAAGAAAAAAAGTTCTAATCGAAAATTGAAAAAGGTTTCAAAACATTTCAAATAATTTTCTGAATTTCGAAAAAGAATTTAGAAGATTTTAAAGAAAAATTTTACAAAATTACAAAATTTCATAAAAAATTCGAGATAATTTAAGAGATATTTTAACATTTTTGATTTCAAACAATTTTAAACATCGATTTTTAAATATTTTGAACCTAAAATTTTGAATTCATGGGAAACTTGAAATGATTTCTGATTTTGAAAAGTTTATTGAAGGAAATTATTTAAGAAGATTTTTAAAAATTTCAATAGACTTCCAAATGGTCAAGAAAGAATCTGGAAGATTTGTTAGCAAATTTTTTAATTTTGAAAGATTTTTCAAAAATTTTAGGGAAAATTCTAATCATTTTAAAAGATACCATAAGGGAAAAATTTAAGAAATACTTGTACTACAATTAAAAAATTTCTTAACTTCTTAAGAAGTTTTAAAGGTTTGAAGATAATAAACAAATTTTCTCAAGATTACTGGGAAAATTTTTTATGATTTTTTATTTTGAAAATCTAATTTCAAGAAAATATTTAGAAATATTTCAAGACTTATCAAAATATTTCCAAAATTGTCAGATGAGGATCTGGAAGATTTTAATGCAATTTTCTTCATTTTTCATGATTTTAAAACAATTTTAGAAAAAATTGGAATCATTTTTAAGATAATTTAGGATTTAAAAAGATTTAAAAAAATAAAATCAATATTTAGATTTTCAGAGATTACGAAATAAAATTTTGAAGCTTTTTAAGGATTTTGAAAAGTTTCAAAATAATAGAAAAAATTTCTTAAGATTCCTGGGTAAGTTTAAAATCAAATTTTGTTTTGAAAAATTAATTTGAAAAAAATAATTTTTTTAAATTCATTTTCCAAATTTTTTGAAAAATAATCTGGAAGATTTTGAGCCAATTTTCTTAATTTTTCATGATTTTTAAAAAATATCAGGAGAAATTGAAATCATTTTAAAAGATATTTAAAAGTTTTGAGAAAATTTAAAACAAAGTGTAGATTTTTTAAGATTTTGCAATAAAATTTTGAAGCTTTTTAATGACTTTGGAAGGTTCTTGAATGATTTTTTATTTCAAAAAATTAAATTTAAGAAAATGTTTGAAAATATTTCAAAATATTTCGAAAATTGTATACAACAAATATGGATGATTTTAAGGTAATATTTTTATTTTTTCATGAATTTAACAAATTCGTAGGAAAAATTGGAAACATTTTAAAAGATATTTGAAAGTTTTCGAAAACATTTCAAAAATTAGTTAAAACCTGAAAAAATTTCAAAAAATTTAAAACAAAATGTAGATTTTTTCAGATTTTTAACAAAAAAATTAGAAGCTTCGTATGATTAAAAACACTTTCTTAAGGTTCCTAGGAAAATTCAAAATGATTTTTATTTGTCGAACAAAAATTTTAAAAGATTATTTAGAAAGATTTAAAAACATTTCAAAAGATTTTCAAAATTATAAAAAAAGAATCTGAAAGATTTTAAGACAAGATTTTTTTTCAATTTAGAAAAAATTAGAATCATTTTTAAAGATATTGAAAATTTTTGACAAAATTTCAAAACTAATTTAAAATTTGAAAAGCATTTTTTTTAATTGTAAAAGATTTCCGAAAATTTATAACAAATCTCTTATTTCTTCCCGGCTGGTCTTAAATATCTTTTAAACTGACTAGAATTTTCCTAAAATGTTCCAAAGTCCTGTAAAACCAAAAAGCCTTTCTTAAAAAGTTTCTAGATACTTTTCCAACATATCTGAAATCTTCAAAAATCTTTTTGAATTTTTGCAATAATCTTAGAAAAATTATAATTTCATTATCTTAAAGACAAATAAACTCAAAAAATAAATAAATACTCGAAATTTTTATTTCATATTAATAATTATTTCTCCACTCAAATCGAAAAACTACACGCGCATTGTAAAAGATGGGATAAGTTAAATTTATTGTAAAAATTTTCGGTATATAAACCTCCGTAGCGACCTGTTAATATTTTTTTCTAATCGAAAAAAAATAGGGAATGATTTTCCGAAAAAAAAAGAAATTTTACATTCAAGGTGTCAGAAAATCTAAAAAATGGTTTCATGAGCCACTCTACTGAATAATGAAGGGTATCGGAAAAATTTACTCGAATAAACAATATAAATACCAAAGCTTCACTGATGCGACTGGAAAGTAATTCAATAAGTAAAATAAAATAAAGTCAGACTTTTCCACGGGTGGGTTGTAACTTTTCTAATCCATGATAATAAATTCGTATACGTGAAAGGAGTACAATTAAAAAAAAATTAAAATGAGTAGCCAAAGAGGAGATGAAAAAGGAATGAAAACTGGAAGAATACCGCTTCAGAGTTTTAATAACTCTCGAGCCAATCAACTTCAAAGACTTTTCTGGCTTTTCATTAAAAATTCCTATTCAAGACTAATCAAACGATTGCAGTCCTTGAAGCTAAACTAGTAGTATAGCTACATAGAAGCTGCGCCATTTACCGACCGAGCAAGGTTCTGCTCCAGGTTGAGTTATCAACATCAGAAAATTACCATCGGTCGGTAATACAGATGCCCATCAGGGGTAAATCTTCAGTCGGTATATGAATCTGCAGTGAATTTGCATTACCGACCGATGGCAGTTGGCTGATGTCGGTAAATCAGTATGGAACAGAACCTTGCTCGGTCGGTAAGTGAAGCAGCTCCCGTACAGCTATAATACTAAAGGTCAAAGGCAATCTTCGAACAATCTCAACCAAGGCAACGAAAATCGGGAGCAGTAATGTTGCTAGTTGCAAATAAAACATAACAATAAAAGTAACTCGCTTTGAGGAAAAACAGTGTAAGCAAACAAGTACAACTCGCATTACGTGATTGTAATGCGCCTACAGCAAGACAGAATTTAAATCAGATTTAGCCAGTGTCGGATTAAGATTAGGAGTTCAGGGAATGCCAAAGCTTAATACCTACCTCATATTTTTATGAAAATTATGCCTGTGACTCGGGGTGGATAGAAAAATTATCACTTATGAAAAACAGGGTGTCTACTCACCTTGAAAATCAGGAAAATCTTTTTTTAATTTTTTTTT
>CAKNXH010059358.1:198848-226465 GCA_932178445.1 Andricus quercusramuli | reverse complement strand
ACGTAAACTTTCAGTATCGCAATTATTTAAAGTTTCATCTCATATAAATCTTCATTTTGTAAAATATACATGTCTTTTTCGGAGCGGCACCGAATTTCAAGATATAGAAGTACCTCTAGCAAGCTTAGTGGAAGAGTGTGATCCGATAGTATTATAAAAAATATAAGTAATATCTCTCTAAATCAGAACTAGTATAAAACTAGAAACTAGGAAGAAAACTATAATTGGTAGAAATGCTTACTAAAGCAATTGGCAAACGACTTTGCCATATTTTAATTAGTAGTTTTCTACCAATTCAGATTTAGACAGTCGTTAGAAGAACTGAGGCGTTTTAAAGTAGCAGGCTATTGCCAAACATCACTTGTTAATTCTTTTGTGTAACATGTAAGATTATTAAAAAGTTTAAACATGAGCAAAATATTACAAATGTTTACGTATGTTAAATTATTTAGTATTTTGTTTTTCTGTACACTTTTAATATCTCGTTTTCTTACATCGTTAAATGTTAAATATTCTTTGATAAAAAAATTACTTATAAGCACATAAACTGGTGGAAACTTGTACAAATTTGGTATTGTTGATACCTCAGTAATCTAAGTTTGAAAATAAAATAAATTGTTCAAAGAGAAAATAAATTGACTTAAAACCTAAGGTTTTGACACAAAACTGTCGAAGAAATTTCTTAAAATGTGTTTTTACGAATCAAAAAAATATATGTTTTGGGTAGTAAAATGTTTTACAAAAGAAAACATATTTTTTGGTGTGTAAAAACACATTTTGAAGAGTTTCTTCGGTAATTTTGTGCCTAAACCTAAATCGACTTAGATGGTTTTGCTAGAGAACGGTTCATTACAAAAAGCTTTTCCCTCATGCATTTGAATTCTCGCGTCAATTTCATTCAGAAGAATATTTACCATCAATCTTGTAAATTTCCGATCTGAGTGATAAATTTCCACCATACGGAGAAATTTGCTATGCATGAAGGAATATACCACTGCAAAATATATTTAATTAATTAATATATTCAATTAATTTAATTAATTACAAAATATAAAGCAGTTATATATTTCGCATTATAAAATTACAGTGATCACTTAAATCTTACACTTTTTAGGTTATATTCCCCTTTGCGCTTTAGGGTTTTTCTGAACCCATTCATTGAGTTGTAAAATCGCATAAATTATTTTTTACAGTGTAGGGATCAACTGAGAATAAATCACCTAAATTTGAAACATTATATTAGAGTATTTTCTTTTATTTTAATGCAGATTAATTTAATTTATTCTAAAATCTGTTCAACAATCATTCAACAAAAATGAGGAGAGATATGTTTTGTACAGATGAAATCAAGACTAGCTTACGAAAAGAAGTGACTTATGATTTTAATTACGCAATTTCAAAAACATTACTAGAGTCCGGTTGAAATTAAATTAAATGAAATCGAATCATTTTCGTTTTCCAAATCGATTTAAAACTTTTGGTAGGTATAAATTCACTTGTCCGCAGTGATGGGAAAGTAAAATACTCGTGGTAATTTACTTAGTTTTCTACGGTAATTTACCTGGTATTTTACGTCATCAGTTTTCTTCATGATGTAAATTACGTCTTGTTCCATATATGAGGGCGCCACCTCCGAGGCGGGAAATTGAAACCTCGAATCAGACAGTCAATCAGAGGATTTCTACATGTATTCTACATATTCCAGGTATTTTACGTAAAATACCTCCATGGGTTCGTTCAGGCTTCTCACCGAGTGCACTCGAGTGCACTCGGAACCGTTCAGCGACGCTGGGTGAGTGGGGTGAACCGTTCAGAAATCACCAGAGTGACGGGTGGGGGTCACTCGATGGGTGATTTTCTCACCCACCGAAAAAAGGTAGGTGGAAGCGAGTGAACTCTGAAATTGGCGGGAAGAATTAGCGGGAAGTTGGAAAATTGGGCATATTTGAAATGAAATTTGTATAAAACCAGCGGTAAAAAGCAGAGTGCATTGTGAAGAGTGTATAAATAAGTATGCGGATATCGATTTCGCGCTCGGAAAACACCTCGTGATTTTGTGAGAAGACCAAAATCCCATAGTAGCAAATCCTATTATTCTAACTGGCGTTTCCCTTGGGCCTCGAACTTTCATTGTAATTTCCATCACAATTCAAATTTCTACCTCATAATCACTATCTTTATCATCATTTTCTACGATAGTTGTAAACATAATCGTTTGCAACAGGCATTCGTTTAATGCAATTATGGTACATTTATACCTCTGTCCTTCTGACCGGTGCAGGCAGAAAAGTCATAAGAGTAAAAGAGATAGAGTACTTTTTGTCCAACTTTCCGCTCTCTATCTCTTTTACTCTCATGGACTTTCTGCCTGTACCGGTCAGACGGACCATTACAGCAACAATATTTTTCTTTCGCTGCCTCTCTATTATCATATAATAAAGGGGCATGAAACATATTATGTTGTTATATGTGAACATAAGATGACAATATTCATATTCGCGCCAAAGCCTTTCACTCGCACCCGTTCAAAGAACAGGACACTTCGTAGATCACTTTCGTAAACCACGCCCCTTTCACAGGTTCACCCGACGAGTGCACTCGGTGAGAAACCTGAACGCTACCCTTTAGGTATTATACATAAAAAAACTTCCAGTTACGCGTAACTGCACATCCCTGGTTGACATTATTAATTTTCAATTAACAATATAGGCATTGAAAAAAACCTCTTACGCCCTTACGAATGCCGATACCAGAAATTCAAAAAAGTGAGGTTACGCACAGTTCTACAGGTCCGCCATCTTGACACGTAATTTACTATGTATTTTACTTGTTTTCTACGTAAAATACTTCACTTAGGTATCTTACTTCAAAACCCTCCAGTTACGCGTAACTACACATCCCTGCTTGTCCGCTAAATTTCATTTTCCCTAAAACTCATTTTGCCGAAAAAATCACTAGATTACTAGCCGCCTTCGAAACAATTGATAGATGGGCTTCTGGTTGCCAATTAAAATTGGCAAGCAGAAGCCCGAAAATTCATTCCGAACTCGGATTCATTCGGATTGAAAATCGTTTTTGGTCAATCCGAGTTCGGATCAGGCACGAACTGGCCGTCTGGAATTTGGGAGATTTCCCGGTGGGCCGCGAGCCTGGAGGGCCGCCGAGGGCATACCCAGGGCCGCATTTAGTACAGGGCCATCGCCCACCATGGCAGTGCGGAAACAATTGAAAATTTTCCATGCGCACGCTTGTCCATCGGCTCCTACGGAAAAGGACCGCTTAGGTACAAAATGCCAGGGCCGCATTGATGTCCCAGTTCGCCCCTGGTTCGGATTCATTCGGATTGAAAATTTGGTTTTGATTCATTCGGATTGAACCGGATTGAGTCGGATTAATTTTTGACCGATTTGGATCGAACGAAATCTTAAAAAAAATTCGGATTTCGAATTGGTTCGGATACAGATTCCGGAATGATTCGGAAGCTATTCCCCCGGTAAGAAGCCTTGCATTAAAAAGTATTAGAAATGTTGAATCCCTAAGAATGCCTTATCTGTCCTTCGTTTTTTAACCCTCATTAGGCGGCGAAAATAATGAGATTTCAATCCAGTGATGCTAATAGACCGCGACTTTTTCAACTGCGCAAGCGTTGCGTTGGAAGGGGAAAGCCACGTTATTGGCCGTAATACGCGCGCTTCTTTTAAATGCTTCAAATTTACACAAATATGGTGACGGACTAAAAATAAGGAATAATGCTAGTTTTATTTTTAAGTCGAGATATTATGATAATTTATGTTAATATGGTTCAGATATATTACTGCAATAATTATAAGATCCGTGATAATACAGTATTTTATTATTATCACTATGGAAAATGTAATGTACTTAATATCCCAGTAAAAAATCCCATTGTAATATAAAGTTTGTTTGAAAATATAGTAAATTCATCGTTCCAGAGTTCAAAATTTTCAAATTTAAAAGAAAAAATATATTATTTTGAATAACGTTCTTCACTTGTTCTCAATCAGCTGTTACAGTTAGGTAAAGTTCACTGTATTTTTGCGTATGTTTTCCTTCCTTAAGATACAACGTTTAATGCACGGCTCTTATACTATACTATGACTTATAATCCAAATCTTTACAAGATTCTATTAACTTAAAAGTTTCATATGAGACGTCCAAAATGTTTTTTATCACATTGTTTCTAATAAAGTTTTCCTCTCTATGAATACTCTATCAAATAAAAGATTCGATAACAGGTTTTTCCAAGTATTACATGGTACGTACATGGTACATTACGTACATGGTACGGATCTATTCAAATATTACGCATTTTTTTTAACATTTCACTCGGAATATGTATACAGTACTATATTAAATTAAATTCAAATTGCTTCAGATTCCTAACTTTTCAAGTAAAAATTTTCACCATAATAGATTAATTTTCAATTTAAAAAGGTCGTTTTTCAACCAAAAATGGAATGGTTAAATTTTCAATTCAAAAAATTAGTGTTAAAAGAAAGAGATAAATTTTCAAATAAAATGATGGAATATTCAATTGGAATAAATACATTTTAAGTTTGAAGCAAATTTTTAACAAAAAAAAAACTAATTAAAAAAAAATCTTCACATATTCAAACAATGCGATGAATTTGTAACTCAAATTATTAATCTTCAACTGGAATAGTTGAATTGCAAACCACAAAATTGATTTATCAAATTTGAAAAATTTGAACTTCAGGACAGTTCATTAACGATTTTTAGACAAACTTTGATATTTTGATCGGACATTTTATTAAATTACATTTCCCATAGTAACAATAATAAAATACTGTATTATCATGAATCTTATAGTTATTGCAATAACATATGGGTAATTGTCAAATTGAAGGCAAGCTTGAAGTCCCAGTAATATAACATTAACTTAGAAACTCGTGCTGATTTTTTTTTAATTTTTCATAAACACTTATTATCATCCTCTACAAAATGGTCAGTTCTTTTTTTTCATTTCTGTTCCTATTTACTTTAATTTAATATAAGAACACCCGAAACGTCATTACCGTACGGCGTCCCAACCACACTTTGCACAAGGATAAACTGATTTTCTCATTTTTTTTAGACAGTAATCTGAAAAACGCTTAACGTATCAAGTTTGTAAACTTCACATGAACATAAATTTAATGTTTGCACATTTTTTAAGTCGAATAAATAATATTGTGGAAGCGAAAAAAGTCTGTCCCTCCATTTTTGCCATTTCATACATCATTACCGTACGTCTTTTTTTTCTAGTAAAATATTGTAGTTGCAGTTGAGTAATAAATACAAAAATATTAGGCGTATCGTTTAATACAAGATTATATAAAATTGAGATTAAATATTAACTCTCTTTTTTGTGAATCCGATATTGAAAGTAAAAAGTGCATCTTGACAACAAAAACGTCATTCCCGTACGTGCGTTAAAACCCATTACCGGGGTGAACAAAAATTTAAAACCCCATTCCGTTACTTGCTTGGTGGTGTTTTCTTTCATAAATACGTGATTTTTCTGAATTAAAATTTGTTATTTTGTTATAAATATTAAAAAAGGTTAAGCTTCAACATTTTTCTCGCATCATTACCGTGCGGTACAATAGAACAGCGTACGACTGATTATATGCGCGTACGCATGGATTCATTATTATTTCTTATTTTCATAACTGCCCCTTTTGGATTTAAAATTTTTATATGTGATCAGATAAATTTCCGTTATGAAATATTTAATTCCTAATAAAAATATTATTGCCACTGTCGGTGCTAAAATTTGCCTACAATTTGACAATTACCCATATATGAACCATATTAACATAAATTATTATAATTTCTCGACTTAAAAGTAAAAATGAATTTGAAGCATTTAAAATAAGCGCGCGTATTACGGCCAATGACGAAACTTTCCCCTTCCAACGCGACGCTTGCGCAGTTTGAAAAGTCGCGGTCTATTAGCATCACTGTTTCAATCCCTTTCAAAGCCGATCGGAGCTGCCAAACCTAACCTCAAATAAACTAAGAACACAATTTTCATTTGAAGCATTGAAACGCGCTCCAAAAGCAAAAAATTTACAAAATCTAGTAGGGTTATTCACAAGAATACATCTCTTTATCGTAAAATATTGGCTTTGCTCAAATATTTTCAATTACAAAAATATAAAATGATGATAAAAAATGTAAAAAAATTATTTTTCACCACAGCCATCTATGTGGAAATTAATCCTGACATCGTAAAATGACCGATGCTATGTTTTAAAAAGCTTTTGAGCTCGTTATTATTCGAAAAACAGAAAATTCGAAAAAAAGATTGACATTTTTATATTTCTTGGTTGCTTCAAGGTATCCAAAGTTATTCAGAAAAATATCGTCGCCGCTTGGTACAGAAAGGGTTTCAATTTAAGAGATAACTTCTACTGTTGTGGAGATTCAAAACGGGAGAACAGAAAGGGGATCCAGAAGTATTCAATATTTGTTACGTTACCACTGGGTACATGAAATTTTCCAATACTTTTTAATGCAAGCCTTCTTACCGGGCCTATCCGATACTTTCGCCAGGGCAGAAGAGCCGCGTTTTTGCGGTTATAATTCCTTTGTGTTCTTTTGGGTTTACTTTATTCAAATTAAATAAGTTTATATGCGAATTACCAAGCAAAAAGTCAACCACTGATAACTAACTATAGTTAGTTATTATTCTCTCAAATACAGGAATATTTTTTATTATGAAAGAGCAAATAAAAAACTATCGATTGGTATAAAAAACTAAAATTCGACTTTTCCGCATTGGGTCCGTTTCTTCGCGAACGATCACATATTCTTTTGAAATCAAGTGGATCAATTTATAGATCGTTAAAAATGTTGAAAGCGTTTTCACATGGACGGCGAAGAACGTATGGGTTATGGAGTACTCCATCCATGAGATTTTCCCAAATGTAGAATTCCTCACCTGGGATTTTGGAATTTTCATAGTGTACCCCTCATACCACTTTTTCGCCATCCATCTCCAATAATAAGAAAATTTAGATTTAAATAGATGTATATTTACAATTGAATATAAATATAATTCTTTCAAAATTGCTCAAGTTTTTATTCAAGAATTAAAACATGTGTACCTTTTTGTAATTAAATGAAATTTACAGAATCTAAATGCCCGGAAAGTCCGTACGTTTATCAGACGGTCGAGTCTAAGTATGAGGATCTGGAAAAGGGAAGGGGCCCTTCTGAAAAAGCCTACATATAGTAAAATACATAGGAACCTATGTACGAACCCATATGGGATCCTTTTATGACTTCCTATCTCAAATTACGATGTGAGATAGGATGAGAAATAATTTGTGGGTTTCCACGTGGGTTCTTATATGAATACCGTTATGGAAAACTATGAATTGTACCACATGAAATCCCACATGGGATACATAAGAACTTTCTTTAAATGAAATATGTTTTGGAAGTTTTGGGTGCATAGTCGGCAATCTTAAAAACCCCCTAAAAATACTGCGCAGCCGTAGCTTTCATAGAAAACTACTGTGCACTCCTTAAATATTCATTGCAAACCCATCCATGTAGGAACCTTCATAAAAACCCATGATAAGAACCGATATAGTATATTGTGTGGCAAGGGCGACAAGGTTGCCAATCCCGCACGAGTGTGAGGTTTGCCGCACGAGCGAACCGATTGCTGTAATCACACGAGTGGGGATTGACTATAATGTCGCCCTTGCCACACACGATATTTTTTGTCCTAGTGCACGATAAACAAGACGTTAAAAGAGTACAAATGTCTGTTATGGGGGTTATGGGCTACGGTAAGCGGTCGGTAAGCACATTCCCGCTCGTTGGACAAAGAATATTTTAAATAAATGATTTGAAATGGTTACTAGAAAGAATGTCTTATTTCTTACAAATATATTTCATTGCCTAAACATTTTTGTCGAATTTTTTAAAATAATATGTACACATTTTTGAAAGCTGTCTTCAATTTGTAATTTTTCGTAAAATTATTATTTTTTTGGTTCTTTTCGATTAGGAAGACAAACAAATAAAAACACAGGATTTAAAAAATTGTAATTATTATTAATCGTAGTAATATGATTATTGACAATGACGCGGCTATGTGCACATTAAAACACCTTATCTTACAAGACCAGCTTCCTCTTGTACACTATGTACAGTAACTAAAAATCATATTACTCATTTGAATTATAATAAAACTATGTATATATATAATATTAAATTTATTATTATCGTAACTATGATTTCTCATGGTTATTATTAGCGGTATCGTTAATCGTAAGAAACAATTAAAAATTAAACGAGTTTGTGTTACTCAAGTTCTGTACAATATAGGCTCTTAAAACATTTTTCTTATCACTGACAATAATATATATATAATATACAGTACATTGTAAGGTATGAAGTATGGGTTTGAAAATTCCTTATCGATTGCGTGTTCTTTAAGTTTAAATTGTTACAAACTAAGTAAAGATCATGAAAAACAGTGACATTAGCTACCAACTTGTTCGTGTTTGACACCAAATTTTACATGGCTCTTTAATTTATCGATATTATACACAATGTAATACAAAAATAAAATAAAAATTGGACAAAATACAATAAACAGACATTTTTGGCGTCCTGATTTAAAGATAGAAGATTTTCTTCAAGAGCTGTGTACACAGAGGTCCTACGGAATCAAGAAGCTAAGCCATCTTTTCAGCAAATCTAAACACCTTTTTTTGCAAACCCTTCCGCCTTACAATAATTGGAAGATTGCTTGTGTCACGTGAACAGTCTTTAAAATATCTTCCAATTTTAAACGTCTGTACTTTTAAAAAATCTTTTTATTTCTATGTTAAAAAAATTCACTGAATTTGTTTATATGTAATTATGTATGTATATATGTATTTATGCAATCAATATTCCACACGAATATTTTAAGAAACAAAAAGGACATAAAATCATTCTATTTTAAAGACTGTACACAGCAGCTAAGCGGTAACTCGAAATTACTCAGCTCAACTAATTTCCTTCTTACAATCGACGAAACAGCAAATGCGAGAATCGACATTCTTCGAAGTTTTGAACTTTTGTCGAAGTAGGAGTACAACTTGAGATTTAATTGGAAAGCGAGCATTTCGCTAGCAATCTGATTTTACTACTAACATGAATCTAGAAAAATAAGCTCAGTGGAAGATGTATCGTTAGAGTAGCGCGGTTTGCGTTTTAACAATATTATTTTGAGTGTAACAAAAGGTGCGTGGAAGATAAGACCGTATGGTTACACAGCCTTTACATAAACTTATCGTATATCGATGACGAATTTGCCTAGCGAAAAATATTTAACAAATTAAGATTATATACAACATGTTCAACCTATAGCTTTTCCTCGATTTTCGCACAAGACCAGATTGTGAGACACAAGGTGATGAAGTTACAAATAAATAGTTCCTAAGTTCCTTTTTCTCGGTTTCGTACAAGAGTTAAAAATATACATTCGAATGAGTTTGAGTGGATTTCCCGTACGTTATAGTGTATGATTAAACTTTCATGGAATATCTAGGCACTACAATTCGGGATCTTGAACTTTTGATTCGACGTCGCTCCCTTCCAGTGAGGCGAATCGCTTACGACTTAAGTTGCATTCGCCCTGCAAATACTACACTCTAGATTATTACTTTTAAGACTACACGACCTGAGCAACATCTCAGACTATCTTGCATTATTCAGAAGGGGGCGTAATGGGGCGGCCTAAGAAATCGACTTTGAGAAAAGGGTCACGACCAAACCCCCCTAATTTGGGAAATTCCCGTAAAAAAAATGCCACTAAGTTTTAGCGAAAACGGTTAATATTAATTATTGAAACGTGCCACATTGAACCTTGCACTCCCGTAAAACAACCATGGAAAATGTTTGTCTTCGGAAAAATGCGATTCACGGCTCAGGGTTTCAAATTTTTAAATAAGCATGATGTAACTCAAACTGAGAATGACGTGTAAAATTGACATACATGAGGAATGTTTATTTCTTTATTTGCCAGAAATTGTTGTAATGCGACAAGTGGCATGTTTTTAATCATTTTAAACTTGTACAATTAATACAATTGTAGAAACAATTTGTTTGTTTAAATAATTTTTTCCTAACAACTGAATAAAAGGTACTAATTTTTGTTTAAGAAATTAATGTAGCAGTGATTATTCGCTAAGGGCTTCTTACAAGATGGTGGAACTCTCCAGCATAGTAATTTTAAACCCTAAAGCGTGAATCGCGAACGGAAAAAATAAATGGTCGAAACTTGACTTGACTGTCAAGACTTTAGAATAGGCCATAAAGATCTAGAAATTTCGTATTACGTTTATTATAGGGTTCAAGACAATCCTCGAAAGATTAAAAGAGTCGTGGACTCTTCCTTATTTCGAGGATTGTCTTAAACGTTGTGATAAACGTTATACGAAATGTTTAGAATTTTGTTGAGTATTTTAAAGTCTTAAAACAGTCAAGTAAAATTACGACAACTTATTTTTTCCGTGCATTTTTCTAAAAACACACATTTTTCTATGTGATCTTGTGGGAATGTTAGTGTCAATGTGGTACGTGTTAATATTAACCGATTCGGCTGAAACATGGGGAGGATTTGTACCCAAGAATTTCACAAATTGGGAGGGGAAGGGGGGGGGGGGGTCGTTGTCTTTTAGCAAAAGGAACAAAATTTCATTAGGTATGATTTTTGACCATCCTAGTGGCGTAAACTTCATGACTTTTGGTCTCACTCGTTGGTACAAAACAAGACTGCGATTAGTGATCGCGAAATAAAGGTATTCGTCCTACGACACCCCGACCCGTAACTCACAATATAACACCGGTACAAAATGGCACAAACCTTTTTGAGTATTTAGAAATTGTAATCCGACGATGCGTCGCTTACAGCCTGTCTCTTTTATTTACTATCTCTTCATTCTCCTTTTTTTCGAAGCAATCCTCAACAAAATTTCACCTTTTCGCAATAAATAATATCCTCCATGTCTCGCATCATAAATAAATATACGCTACGCACAGAATCGACAGCGTGAGGTCGCGAAGGAAATTCTTTTTTTTTTAAGTGTAATAACTACGTAACTAATATAAAATCTATACTTTCTCAAATAGATTAAAACATAGCTGCAACTATACATAAAAAAAGTGATACAAAATGTCAAACTTAATTTAATGACTCGACAGAACTGTACTTTGTAAAAGTAGGCTCGTCGCAACGAGTGGACGTATGATGTATCGTTCTTTTTTTAACTATCGACAAAACACTTTTTGGAAATTTCCGTCCCAATTCAAAAGCCGGAATTCACCATTCTAGCTCGGATTTTCCTCGCGATATCGACGCAATAATAATTATTTTATATTCCGATATTTAAAAGTATCAACGCCTTAAACAAACTCAGTCCTAAATATTGCAAATTTCCACTGTTTTCCTTAAAGTCTTGATTTTCAAAGCAGGGTTGAAATTGTAATTGCCCAAAGAGAGAAAAATAAGTCTCAGAAAATTCACAAGCTCGCAAAATTCTTTTCCGATTCTTTTCCGCGATTACTACATAATCTTCCGCATTAATTGTCTCCGGAAATATGTTCATAATATTTTTTGTTTAATTAAAATTTGTCACTCCTAGCGTTTAAAAATCACGGTCGAAGTATTAATTTACTGTGTTTTATCTTCTTTTGTACAGAGTAATTTCAAATCTATGGCGACTGCTAGGGTATCCATCGTAACTTGAGCAGCTTCAAACGTTAACTCACCACTTGTCACAGTTTCTCTAGAGTTTATCAAAAATTGTACTATTCACTCGAAGAGTATTTTAATTCTTTCTAAAACGCTACTGAATCTCTAGGAATAATTATTCTGTTTAGTTATACAGACGATTTCTTTGCACTGGAATTGACAAAACGCCTTTTTGACGTGGATACTTTTCTTTTACTGTATTGAAAAGTTATAAAAGTGTAGAAATTAAAGAATTTTGCGGTAGACCACGTTTAAATTTCTCTGTAAAAAAGTTCGGGTTTTAAAGAACCCGCTTTATTTTTTAGAAAGGGTCCCACACAAAATTAATGAAAAAGGTCTTTCGGCCAAATTAGTTAACGGTTCGAATTTATGATGCTTCGTGTGATGCTTATCACAAGTTGTAAGGCAATTTCATCGAAAGGCCTTTTGCATACATTTTGTGCGGGATCCTTCTCTGCCATTTTAATATTCAACTATTATCTCTTAATATTAAATGTCACTTGCATACTTTAAGACTGCAAAAAGTGTAAAAAGACATTATAATGAAAAAAACAATATTATGCATGAGTGGCTTTAAAATATTATAATGAACGAAAGGACACGTCTTAGACAAAAAAAAATGTATAGTATCGAGCATTTTAATATTATTAATAATGATACTGTGTAACATAGATAATATTGTTGTTCATTAAAAAATTAAACATAAAAATATTGTTTATTTCACAAATTATATTTTTTCTGAACATCCTTCATATACATTATTTGTTAATGATTTCAAACATTCAAAAATTAATTTTCTTAAATTTGGTGAGAAGCAAGATGATTTGTTAAATGAACATTTTAAAAATATTGCGAATCTTGAAGGTATAATTAAATAGTTTTGTCCAAAGTCAGTCCTTTCATCGTGTAATACCTATTCTTTTAAAATATAACAATCATCAATTTAATTTAATAATAAATATTACATAATTTTATAAAATAAATACTTAAAAAATGGCCTTTGCTAATATTTTTTACCAATATCACTTTAGACGAAATTTTTATGCATATATAAAGAACGCGAACTCGAAAAAAATTACATTGCAGCCAACCTTAACAATAAAATACTCATGCAATGAAAAACTGGCATATCAAAAACTGTCGTAGAAAGAACAACATTAATTGGGGGGTTTCTCAACAGGTTATGGAAAATTATGTGTCTTCAGAAATTTTAGTAAATTAGTTAAATGAAATTCATTAATAATTATATTAATTCAGAAAATTAGGACCTAAATATAAATTAATTAAATTTGGAATAGTGTGAATTTTACGATGAGAATATTTAAATAAAAATGTTACTATTTAGTCGTAGTACTGGACTTTTTCATGAATCACGCATATTTTTTTTATATATAAAAACCGCAATTTTTTATTTTCAAAAAACCGGTCGTCATTTTTTAAACTTTTTTTTGGAGATTTCCAAACAACAAGAAACCATACATCAGAATAAAGAAAAAGTTAATTATCTTCATTACTCAAAAAAATAACGGATAAAAAAATTGAACATTGTTTGGCACACAATCCTACAACTTTTTTTAGGTCAATAAGAACACGTACACAAAGTTTCATGATTTCTTAAATAATGTAGCTAAATTTAGGTGTACCGCTGCGACTAATTTTGCGGCTTGGATTTTATTTCTGAAAATAAATATAAGCCAAATATTAGTGTTTTTAAAGTAGTCCGGCAATTGGTATGGTCTCGTTGAAAAATGATCAAAATTAGTTGTTTTTTTCAGCAGAGAAATAAGTCATATTTCGAATTATTTATTTCTTATGGGCCCTTTCCAATGCTAAAATTTGAATAATCACTGTCTTAAAGTTGTATCAAAAATACGGGATCTTGTAGAGATGTCTTTCACGGGCTCCAAAAAAATGTTAATTTTGGCTTCAAAACACGTTGAATGTTACTAAAAAAACTGTTTCGGCGATGAAAAATACAATGAAGAATTCAAATTACTGCTCATTTGTGCTTACTACCAGGCTATCTGAAATTAATGTTAGTAAAAAAATATCAAAAAACAAGATCTGTGAAATATGACGTGAGCGGTTTAATGCATAACCTCGACTCGAATCGAGTAAAATCAACATTTAAGTTTACATTTTATCATTATTTTAAAAATAATTTATTATTATTGGCCAAGCATAAAAAATACTTATTTTATTAATTGATAAGTTGGAAAAAAATTTTATTTAATTCAAAATTTCGAGAGAAAAAATATTAGACATGATTTTGACTAGCTTTTCCAGTAGCCAGACTACTTTAATTGAAGATTTTATATTTCTAATATTAATCGTAAAATTCAACCCATAAATTGCTAAAGACGTTACAAATCCTGAAATCAATTTATAAGATATAAATAGTCAATTTTTTAATGATTCATTAGTTAATTGAAAAATTAAAACTTGAATCTATTCGAAACCTTCTTGCGTAAAAATTTCCGAAATCCTTATTATCGCGAAGAAACCAATGCAAAGTACCGCTAGTAAAAAAAATCCAGAACCAAAGATCTGCGACGAAAGATTGTGTCGTTAACGAAAGACACCTTACGATTCACCAATGTCCGATACACCACGAGAAATGCGTTAATTAATTACGGTGAATTTTGGGCACTTTGTGACAATTCACTTCACCCTCAGATCATTTACATATAGTTAATAATAATTTATATTACACACTTGCAATGCGTTTCCTTTTCTAGCGAGTCTCTGTCTCAACACTGAATATGTTACACAGTACGTACGTGGATATCGCACGTAAATATATTTATCTCCTAATAAGAACCGTAAATTACTTTATTATACAAGTATTATTAATTATCACCTAACTTGGCATCCTTGCGGGAGCGGTGCAGGCGGACAGCCCGGCGAATTGTGAGTGACGGGTTGAGTTAGGAGGGGCGTATCCTCCTCTTTGGAAGATTTATCCGTCGAGTCTTTGGCCGCAGATGCGGATTCGAACTCAGGTTTAGTGCGCGTAGCATCCGAGGAGCCAGAGGCCGACGGACCAGAGTTTGTTGTCGCACTGTCCTCACTCGCACTGCTCGCCGCGGGTGCTTTGAGTTCGTAACCCTCAAGACATCGGGTCAATTTTAACCTAATAGGTGTCACTTTTGCAGAGCGTACGTTCCCAATGGTGGCGAGGGCTGCACTGGGATCTGCGGGTTGCTTCTCGTTCACCTGCACGTCTGCGGGGTAGGTTGGCTCATCCTTGGAGGGTTCAAACGGAGGAGGGTCGACTCGGGTATTGTCGCTGCAGCGAGCGCCCTCTTCGGGGCCCGTTTTGGATTCGCTTTCTTCGCTTGGAGTGACTTTGCTCTTGCCTAGCCTGATTATGAGTTTGGGAGGTGCTTCGCCATCTTCGAGAATCTGCACGCGGCCCTCCTTTTTATTCTGGCGCTTTTTGCGCTTGCCATTTTTGTCCTTCTTGCTCTTGACCTTGGGTTGTTCGTCGCTGTCAAAGCCTGCCATGATCATCCGCCGGAACTTCATGCTTTCTCGTTTAAGATCCTCAATGCTAGGCTTATGGGACATGCTGCTGATGCTGCTGAGGCGTTTCTTTGGCGGCCTGATGCGACTATCATCTTGATTGCGAGGATCTTGGCCGATGATGCTGTTACCGATCTTGATCTTGAGCTTGGGTGGACCGCTGTTGACAACGGAGGCGGTTGACGGTCGAGTTTGCCTGGCACGTCGGCGGTCTACAGTACCAGTGACTAAGGAACTACGCCGCCTTTCTGAGTTAGGATCTTCTTCAAGGTTGCCAAGCAAGCTGCCACGATCTTTTCTTCGTTTCTTTTCCATATTCGCGTCAACGACGTCCTTGTAGTCTTCTCGGGTTGGAAAGGTGGTCATGGACGCCACGGCTTTTGGGATTGTGATGACGGTTCGATTCACTGGGGGAATAATTATGGGAGCTGATGCCACGTTCTTTTGATCATCCATGTTCATGTCCTGGGGATGAAAGCAAAGAACCTTAGAAATTTTGATGATATTGGGAAAATCAAAGGGGCATTCTATTTAGTAGTTATTTTACTTACGTCCTTATATTTAGAAATTTAGATTTGCTTCAAAAATAAATACGGATAATTTGCGGATTTATTGAATATTGAAAAATACAGGATTAGAACAGTAGGGAATTTAAACATAAAGATTTAACTGTTCAGACATTAGAATCTGCTGCTGTGGAAAGAAAAACGATCCACAAGTAAATGACGCAAAATATTCTTTATCAACGCTTACGATAAAACCCGAGTACTGTTGACATATACAATGCCAATCTAATTTACGAGTTAGAGAAATAGAATGGTTTCGTATTTATGTTCGTATTTGCAAACATTACTCGAAATAAAAACCAATTTTGTATATTTATTAATATATAATTAGTATGTATATTTTTTGAAATTTCGCATTTTCAAATTCAGACCAGTGAAATATTCATTACAGGAACAGGGTGGCCACCCACCCGGGAGAGCCAGGAAAAAGCCAGGAGAAACTTGCACCGGGAGAAAACCGGGATAAAGCCGGGAGAAAAATATCACACCGAGCGGTTACCCGCATTTCATAAGTTTTGAACAACTGTGATTTTTTTTGACAGCAATCACATTTTTTAGTAAAAAAATCTATCCAATCGTTTTGAATATCACTTGATACATATTATAATACTTATTAATAATATATTTACCGTCTTTAAAATTTCTATAATTTTAATTTGAAATAATTGTTTTGAATGGGTAATTCTAAAACAGTTTAATCATTGAGGTCTTGAAACTGAAGATTTTTCTTAAATTAATTTTTATAGATTTGGAATTTTAAATTTCACAATATTTTAGTTTCAAATTCAAAAATTCAAAATGTCAGAAAAATTTTGCCTCTATCCATTGTGCTCCGAGGCAAAAGCTCTGGATACCTATGTGGCCCGCCGAACAGAAGAGAATATAAGGTCAACCACCTTTTATACATGGACGAGCTAAAACTCTTTGCTTCCTCAAAAAAGGACCTTAACATCCTCGTAGATGCTGTAAATAGGTATTCTAAAGCGATTGGCATGAGCTTCGGACTGAACAAGTGTGCCTGCGTCCACCTACACCAAGGAAGACTAGAAACTACATCATCCAATGACGATCAGGATGTTCAACTCATAGGCGGAAATACCATTCAACATCTTGGTATTGGAGAAACATATACATATCTTGGAATACCGCAAGCGGAAACCCAAAATGTGCATAACTTGAAAACGGCCCTTGGAAAAAGGTATCGCCAAATTCTCAGAAAAATTTGGGCTTCCAAATTATCTGGAAAGAATAAGTTCCAAGCGACCAATATGCTGGCCGTTCCTATACTGCTCTACACGTTTGGTGCAGCAAAATGGAACGTCGATGAGTTAAAACAACTTGATCGAAGCACACGCAAGATGATGACAATACAACGAAGTCTTCATCCTAGATCTTCTGTACCTCGAATATATCTCCCTCGCGATAAAGGGAGTAGAGGCTTGCTAAGCGTAGAGTGTCTTCATCGAAGATCGGTTCTGGCTACGGCCTGCTCAGTTCTAAAAAGCACGGATTCCCTTATGCGACTCGTACATCAACATGAAGTCGCCAATGCTGCGGCGTTTCTGTACCATGCAGCAGAGAGGGCCGCAGAGGAGCTTGACGTATACAGGAAGCAGAACATACGCTCCTACTAAGAGAACATGCTGACAAACCCCTACATAGTAAGTTCTACGGCATCTTACGTAGAGAAGAGCTCTCGATGGGTATGTCCAACATGTTTCTCAAGTCTGCTGGATTGAGATCGGAGACTGAGGGATTTCTTTTTGCCTGTCAAGACGGCGTTATAGACACCTTACTTTTCCGCGAGCGCATAATATTGATGTACCTGTAAACGATACCAACTGCCGAGCGTGCAAGCAAGAGCAAGACACACTTGGACATGTTCTCAGTGGATACTATAAATATGCACGCTACGGGTACATAGAGAGACACAATGCGGCTCTAAAAGTGTCATATTACCATCTTAGGCACTTCTATGGTGTTGATCTATCGCCCGTCTTGCCATAGGTCCAGGGGGAACTCGAGTCCGTTGTGGAGAATGATCAGTGTAAGATCTACTGGAATTTCTCATTCTCCACCACTCAACGTATCAGTGCTACGAAGCCTGACCTTGTCCTCCAAGATCTGAAGAACAAGATCATTTACGTGATTGAATTCTCGGCACCAGCCGATGGTAATATCACGGCAAAGGAGGGAGAAAAACAGGCGAAATATCAAGCACTTCTTTTCGAGCTGAGTAGGCTGTACCAAGGCTACAAAGTCCATCTTATAATTCTCATACTCGGCTGTCTTGGAGGTATGAAAGCTTCATTTATCAGCCAACTCAACAAGATTCCGGCTTGCCAGCGTCAGGCTCATTTCATCGCGAACCGGATGCAAAAGGCTGTTCTCCTGGGATCACTCCATCTGGTAAGTCAACACTGTTCCTCTTAAATTCTACAAAGATTGGTAGCTCTAAAAAAGTATCCAGAGGTGGATCCTTCATCTCCAACTGTCTTGTCTGCCGCGTAAGGTCATCCGCAGCTAGAGACCTGACTCCAAGGAACATTGTTGCCCGATGTTATCACGCGTAAATTTCCCGCTCTTGCTTACCTTCTAGGACATAAGGAGCAGAAGCGGATGACGTACACATTCCAGTAGCTTTGGGATTGGTTTCTTTAAGGAACCATGATCGAAGCTTCCGGAGCCTACAACTTCTCTATTAAAAAAAAAAAATAATAATAATAATAATAATAGGTTTCCCTACCGAAGGTGTTCTCGCGTTGTCGTCGCGGTAGGGCTTGAGATTTCCTCTAATGAATTTGACGGCTATGTTGGCCGTAGCATTGCTACTGACAGGGTTTCCCATGCCAGACAGGCAGAGAACGAAGAGGCAAATGACTAAGAGGAACACCAAAACCCATAAATGGAGAGAATTTAAAAAATTTTGAAACGCTTGTCGCTACCCGAGGATCGTCGGGGCGCCTCTGGAGCCACCGCTGGGGGCCACAGCATGCGTGGTGATGGTGAGCTGCGAGATGGTCAGGCAGATCTCACTAATCAAACAGCTGGCCAGCAAGAACATCTGCGACATACGGTAAGCAGTGAAACATCAACTGTGTCTGTTGAGGACCCTTTGGCTAGCGTTAGCTATTTGCAGTCAACCACTTCAACAGAAATACCGTGGGAGAGCATCAATTGGGATACGACAATGAATGAGGAATTGATGCGTCTCTATTATGAAAGTGCGAAGCTTGAAACATCACGCAAAAAAGGAACATGGTAGCTCTAAGAAAGCATCCAGAGGCGACTGTTGTCACCTTCAACACTCACGGCCGCTGTGTATAACAGCGGCAAAGAAAAACTGCAAACTACACCATGCTCCTAATTTTGCACATGCAACATCATCGTAAATGATTTCAAACATCGTATTAAAATAACTTATAACACCCTCATGTCATCAGTCACTTGACTTAGTCCGTGGCTATGACGGAAAACCGGGTTCACCCGAGAAAAAGTTTGGAAAAAGAATAATAATAGGTTTTAATCTTGCAATTAAAATTGAATTGGTTGAATTTTGGAGAGTATAATTAGCAATTTAAAAGTTATTAATTTTTTAACGACTTAAATTTACTTCAAATAATTGAAATTTTAAAGGGTTTGAGTATAAAAAAAGTGTTAATAGGGTAAGTGCAGCAGTCTCCGGACACCTACTAGTGGTCGGACGAATAATTTCTCTTAAACAAATTGTTATAATGTTATAAAAGTTCAGTCATATGAAAGACATTGACATCTATTTTCCAACCTATATTTGACAATTTGCAAAATTGAATACTTTTTTATTTATGGCCTTCTGAAAGTGGTTTCCGACCTTAGTTACTCTTGGTAAACATTTTATTTGCATTTTTTCGTGTCGCCCCCCCCCCCCCCCATCCCCCCAGATTGGTTCCATTCGATAATAAACGTAATCCGTGTCAAGTTTTAGCTCGATTGGATGAGGGGAAAGGGTGCGCGTTCAGACTCTTAAATATTTAAATAATCATCTATATGCACCGAAAATCGACTTTATTTAATATCAACAATTTCAGAGATTTTGCCGACTTGTATATTCACATTTGCAGTTTCGACGATTGATTACCTATTTAAAGCAACAAAAGCACGTTTTTTGGAACTTTTGACCCCGTTATGTTAAAAAACTAAAGTCAATCCAATATTTTCGGATTCTGCTTCTACGGGAAAACACTATCGGAATCATTTTTCAATTATCCGATACCAAAATTCTGTTAACTAGTATAGCTTTTGCCATCCATCTCGCGTGATGAATGCGAAAGATATTCCACGGCGTGGTGCTTCTTCTTTTATAAAACCATAAAATGCGAGGGGTTGACAACTCGACCGACTGGGTGTACACTGTACACCTACTTCTGACTTCAAGATACTTCAGGATATTTCAGTGACTTCAGAAGATTTCACTGACTTGAGGAGATTTCAAGTGACTTCAGGAGAATTCAAGTGACTTCATGTGACTTCACGTGACTTCATGTGACTTCATGTGACTTCATGTGAATTCAAATGACTTCAGATATTTCAGGAGATTTCAAGTGACTTCAGGAGAATTCAAGTGACTTCGACTGAATTCAAGTGATTTCAAGTGACTTCATGTGAATTCATGTGAATTCAAATGACTTCAGATATTTCAGGAGATTTCAAGTGACTTCAGGAGAATTCAAGTGACTTTAAGTGAATTCAAATGACTTCAGATATTTCAGGAGATTTTAAGTGACTTCAGAAGAATTCAAGTGACTTCACGTGAATTCACGTGACTTCGTGTGAATGCAAATGGCTTCAGATATTCCGGGAGATTTCAAGTTACTTCTGGAGAATTTAAATGACTTCAAGAGGGCCATCCGTATACCACGTGGACAATTTTTTACTACATCTTCACCCCCGCCCCACCCCTCGTGGACAAGCGTGGACTTTTGACGAACCTTCTTCCCCTGGCTCCTCTGTCCACGTGGATTTATATCATATTTGATGAAAATATGGATATTATTGGTATACAAAAGCTACGGAGCCAACAGGAGCTGTGAATTGTATGAGAATATGGTTTTTCATAAAAACATAAGCTTCATGATACAAAGCAAGAAGTCCAAACAAAAACTAGTGAATATCGAGGGGTTAACAACTCGTGAAGTCAGGTCTACACCTTCGCTGAAGTCACTTGAATTCACATGAAGTCACTGAAATCAATTGAAGTCAGTGTACAATCCGTCAGTCGAGTTGTGAACCCATCGGTGAATATTTTTGTAGTTTTTTATGTGTTTCTAAAAAAAATTCGAAGATTCAGGAAAGCGGGACCCAAATTTGTTCAAATCCAAAAAAATAATTAAATGCGTTTAAAAAAAAAATGATATACATATTTGTGGGTGATTCTGAACCAATCTATTTAGATTATTACATTTACGAAGTCAGAATCGTCAATATTAGGTGAATCGAGTTGAAACTCAACATTGCTCTTCACAATTAGCTACAGAATACCAATAAATAATTAGTTTCCAAATATCACCCCCATATGTTTGTTTTATAGGGACCCAAAAACAGCCTATAATTGAAAAATTGGGGTTTGCGAGTTGCTGGCGCTAATTATGATTTTTTTGCGGTTTTTTTTAACAAAGTGTTTCTAATACATAAAATACTACTTCTCACTGATAATTAGACGTTTACATGCATTTTTTTAATAAATTATTATTGCTTTTAGCAATTTTCTCTCAGAATACAGTTAGAAAGTCGCGGTTTTTCCGAATTTTATAATTAGAGTTAGATGATAAATGAAGCAAGTTGACAAACATAATTGTTTAAACAATTTATTATTGTTGAATACTATCTTCTCTTAGATCATTGCTAGAAACTTGCGGGTTTTTCTTAAATTTTCAACTTTGCTTCGGCTTTTCAGTTATGAACAAATAATAAATAAACAATGAAGAGAATATTTTTCTAGCATTTCTCTAAGAGATAATAGTTATAAACCATGATAAATTGTATGAACAATTATGTTTATTAACTTACATTATGATCTCACTAAGTAAAAAGTAGACAAAAAGTCAAAAAATTTCAGAAAAAATCACAACTATCTAGCATTATTATAGGGCAAGATAGTTAAAAACAATAATTATTTGTTTAAAAAATAATTTTTGTTGAATTTCAGTCACTATTACCATACTCTAAGTGAAAAGTAGAAGAAGAGTTGAAAATTCCACAAAAACCCGCAACTTTATGACATTAAGAAAGAATATCATTCAAAATAATAATGAATTGTTTGAACAATTATGTTTGTTAACATGATTTAATTATGACCCTACTATAATTTGAAAGTGAACCAAAAGTGGAAAATTTTAGAATAAACTGCAATATTCTAGGATTATTCTAAGAGAATATTATTTCAAATATGAAATGGTTTAAACAATTATTTCTGTTGAATTCCATTGAGTATTGCCTCGCTCTAACTGAAAAGTTCAGAACCAGTTGAAAAATTGAGATAAAACTGCGACTTTTCAACTTCATTCTAAGATAAAATGGCTATAAACAATAATTAATTATTTGAACAATTTATTTAAACATCAAATTATCACAATGAAGTAATATTTTATTTATTAGAAACAGTGTTTACCAAAAGAAACCCCAAAAAAATAATGGTCAGGGCCAGAAACTCGCAATACCCAATTTTTCACTTACGGGGTTTATTTGGGACCCTACAAAACAGACTTATCTGGGCGAATTTCAAAAAGTTATTTCTTATTCGTATTCTATAGCTAATTCTGTAGAAAAATTTTCAGGATCAACTCGATACACCTAATATTGACGATTCTGAATGAAATATACAAAAACGTCTTGCTTTCTTATGGAAAATACGTGTTAAACTATATGGGGCTTGCGGAACCTCTGAATATCATTTTTCTTAACGCATTTATTTTTTTGGGATTTGAACAAATTTGCAGGCCATGCATGAAAATTGAAAAAAAAAAAAAAATTTTGGACCACCTTAGTCCACGTAGACTTTGGATAGACCCCTTCGGCCCCCCTTGTGGACAATCGTCGACTTTTGCTATACCCCGCCCCCAAACTGTCCACGTGGTATATGGGTGACCCCAAATGAATTTAGGTGATTTCAAGTGAATGATTGAGTGAATGATGACGTGATTGCAGGTGAATTCACGTGACTTCATGTGAATTCAAATGACTTCAGATATTTCAGGAGATTTCAAGTGACTTCAACTGAATTCAAGTGACTTCAAGTGAATTCAAGTGACTTCAAGTGAATTCACGTGACTTCAAGTGACTTCAAGTGACTTCAAGTGACTTCATGTGAATTCAAGTGACTTCAAGTGAATTCAGATATTTCAGGAGATTTCAAGTGACTTCAAATGAATTCAAGTGACTTCAAGTGAATTCAAGTTAATTCATGTGACTTCAAGTGAATACAAGTGAATTCAAGTGACTTCAGATATTTCAGGAAACTTCAGGAGATTTCATTACAAGTGTACACCTGACTTCACGAGTTGTCAACCCCTCGATAAAATGGTATTATTGATATAAAAATAAATTTTTAAGGAGCGATAGAAAGTACCAGAACATTTTTCTAGAACCTCTTTGGAGAAACAATTTTTTTTTACAATTTACTGTAAACAATTTACCTGTACTGAAACTAAAACATTTTTCAAAAGATTGAAATTAGACGAATAGTTTTTAAAAACAGAACCATCAATATGGGTTTTAAATGACTAGAGAGCTAGCAATCAACAGTAAGTTGCAAGCAGTAAATGATACGACAGAGAGGATGTTTAGCAAACCGTCAAGATATGTAACTAGAGGAGCTAAGTTTTCCCGTTTTTTGAATTTTTTCGGAAACCGTTAGTTATACTGAAAACAGTTACAGATAAGATATGCTCCTTGACTAGATCTAAAACTTTTGTATGACATATTTTACGTAAATTTTTTATAAGATATAAAATAAAATCGATTTTTAGTGCATACACATGATTATTATAATATTTAAGAGCCCGGGGGCATTTTACCACTTATCCGACCGTGTTAAAACTTTATAGGAGTTATTTTTTCATAAATTGGATAATAAGGTCCATCCTAGGTCATCATTGCCAGTGATTAGTTATTCAGAACTTTTGAAAAAATCACGTGTCATATCGATAGTCAGTGTCAACATTTATTGACATTTAAAATACCAAACATTTGAATCGCATGATGGAAGAAAGTTATTTCCAAGCGGATTCAAAAAATCTTCAACCACTTGAAATCTTAAATCATTTTCCATGTCTTTTGGAAGCTTGAGTGGAAACTTCTATCCATAAAATAAGAAAATAAAAAAATTAAGAGTCAAATTAACATTAAATATTATTCACTTTTTTGCCGTATGTATAACGTACGTCGTCATAACGGCAACTCATTTAAAACGTAGTATTCCAAATCGGCATGTCCAGCCAATTTTAAATAAGCTGTAAGTACTTACAATTACAAAATAAGCGCTTTTATCAAAATGTCTAGATCACCAACTTTTAAATAAAATTATTTTTAAACTGTATACAAATTCTTTATTAGCCATTAAAATTCAATAATTCAAAATTAGAAGTGCTTCAAACTGTAAAATGTTCCATTCGAATCGTAGACATTTTCAAGAATTACAAAAAGGAATTCATTCAAAGAAATAGGCGGTTCATATTTCGTGATTTCTAGCTAAGCGAAGATAAGAAAAAAAAGGGGGGGGGGGGGGGAGAATTTTCGAGAAGTTACGTCATGCAGTGTTTGACCGGTTCCTCAGGGTTATAGAAAGTTCGCAGAGTGAAATTTAGCATAAACAAAAATAAAAATAAATAATAAAAAATATATATCTATAAAAGATTATGAAACAAACCTGCGAACAATACTGCCTAAGAAGTTCCTTCTTTCGCATCCTTCTAAGATTGGATGTACCCGAGGCCACGGAAGCACTAGTAGCTGTAGGTGGAATGATGACCGGCGCTTGTTGGGCCATTTGTGGGACAACAGCTGTTGGTACGTAATTCTCGTCCAAGAACGGTCCTTTGATCTTCACCTTCAACTGGTTCCTCGAATCCATCAATGAGACCTTGGTCACATCACCAGCATTTAGCGACATGATATTTAATCCAGGATTAAGGATATTCAGATTTGGCTTCACATCCTGATCAATTATCTGCTGGTGTTTGCTCGTTATCAGCGCTTTTTCAATATCCTCTTCATATTCCGGAACTGACTGATCTGCAGAGACGCTCGCGAATGAGTTCAGGAGATGATTTGCGTAAGACTGCCCGTGTAGCGACGAGCCTTGAGCATCAATCGTGGAATTGTACGTCCTCATATCGACGGGACCAGGCAAAAGTGGAAGAACAGCGTCCGTGAAGGTCTGACCGGAAGCTTCGGACTCAGCGATAGCTGAGTCGCTGTGTGTGGAAGGCGGCGAAAGCCCTTTATCGTCATACTTCTTGTGTAATCCTGGACTAGAGAGATGTAAATGAATTCCATCACTGGCTCCACCCAAGCTATCTCGCTTCTCGCTGACCTCCGTTGACTTCTTCCTCTCTCTCATAGTTCTCAGGTCGGCGATGTTCGCCTCACTCGTAGAGTCCTCATCGGAATCAAAATCGTAGACAGTGCCGACGAGCTTATTTTGAATTCCGTCGTCATTGTGTAGATGAGATATAACAGCGATTGAACTATGATTACTTCGGCCCCTGCCTCGTCCCCGACCTCGACCTCGACCCCGGTATCCTGCCTGGTGCGAGTTTTTCGTGCCTCGGCCCCGACCTCGGGAACTCGGCGCGGGTTTCGTGACTTCTTGACGGGGTGATTTCCCCGGTGATTTTGCTTGCAGGGACGTAACCCGCGCGGAAGTCCTGGTGGGCTTCGATGGTGATTTCTTGCCCGGTTGAGCAACCTTCGTTTCTGATTGAGGACCTTGAGGACTCTCTCCGACGGGTTCAGTAACATGAGGTTCAGGCACTCGTGGCTCTGGTATGTGGGGTTCTGGTACACGAAGTTCTGGAACCAGTGTTACGGAGTCGTGAAGATCTGGACCTCGAGGTTCGGGAACGTTGTTGAGGAAAGAGATCGGCATTGCTGGAGAGTTGACATGGGACTGGTGATCCTGAGTGTCGTGTTGATCCGGTTCAGAGGACGGGAGAGGCGCCGGAAGAGAAGGTTGATGTGGAGGTGGCGGTGTTGTGGTCTTCGTGGGTGAAACCATCGCTGCTGTTAGTGCCATGTTGTGTGAAGATGAGGTAAATGCTGCTGTACACGGAGATGCTTGTAGGTTGAGCGAGTCTTCCAGAGGTTTCGAAACGTGAGGAAGCAATGATGGCGCTGTTGGGAATGGTGCACCAAATGGTGGAGGAAACATACCTACAAGCAAAAAAATGCATAAGATTTATTGTGCTTTTATCAACATGTTAAAAACTAAGTTTTTTAAAACTACATTCCTAAATTTTCTCAAATCTTTAGTAGTATATATTTTTAAAGATACTTGTTTCATATTTCTATTTTAAAAATTTGTTAAAATATTTAAGTGACTTTGCCAAAAAGTTATGAAATTTGAAAAATTCGAATCAAGTAAAAAATCACAACCACCTTTAGTTTTTTTTCTTCAATAATTTAAACTCAAAACAGACTCAAATTAGACTCAAAATATCGATATTTGAGAGATCAATAATCATTTTTGAAGTAAGGATAAATTTACAACTCGCCAGAAGACCGGGCATTCAAAAAACATAGATAACAAGATTTCAATATTATTTCTAAAATATGTAAAGTAGAGATAAGTACCATAAAATCTCAAATATTTATTGCTATTCATAATTTTTAGACTCTTCACCTAAAAGAAAATGTTTAGTTTCTGAATTTCTATTTCGAGAAATACATTGTCACCAACGGGAAATTTTAACTATACATTTGAATTTCCCAAATCCAAGCAAAGACAACTAAAATTTTGAATTTAAAAATCAAAGTAATTCACAAGAATTCAAAAAAATTAAAGAGTCCAAAGAATTATAAAAAAGTTTATTGAATTTAGTTGAAAGGGAATTACTTCAGAAGAGTTTAGGGAAATTCTAAATAACTTAATTGGATTCAAAAGAATCCTTAGAATTCAACAAATTCAAGAGTCCAAAGGACTAATAAAAATTAAATTGCCTTTCGTACGACTGAATGGGTAAACCTGTTGACACTTGAGATTCGCAACTTCTTGTAATCAACCCTTATCACGTTTCAAAAATATGGAAATATGAGATTCTAGTTGTACTGATATTTTTCGCAAAGCTAAAAGGAAATAAAATTCAAAGATATAGAAAATCAAATTGTAGCACCTTTAAAGAAAATTATTATAATATAATTTTCTTTACAGGCAGTTTTAAAAATCAGAAGAAAGAGTACTAAAAAAATTATAATAATATAATTTTTTCCTAATAAATGATCCATATAGTTCAACAAAGTTCACTTAACTCCAGGATGCTCATAAAGTTTCGTAAAAAAAATAAATAGATAAACGGATTCCTTCATTTTTAATCGGACTGAATGTGCATCAAAATGAGATTCCTTATTTTTTTAACATGGGGTTCTAAATGGGGAAACCTCGCTTTTCGAAAAAATAAAAAACATAAGGGGTCGTGCATAAATTAAGTGACGCAATTTTTCGACAATTTTGACCCCCCCCCCCCCTATGTAACGCTTTTTCCAACTTT
>CAKNXH010059358.1:176000-198448 GCA_932178445.1 Andricus quercusramuli | reverse complement strand
CCCCCACCTCCTTGTACTGTGCCTGAACAATGCCTAAAAAAATGCAAAATAGCAGTTTTATGTAAAGTTCATGCTGATGACGTTATTTTACGGAATTTTTTTAACATGCATTATTTTTATGCGATAAGTGGTAAGTTTCCAAGTATTTTTTAATTAATTAAATTTCGTTTAAACATTGATTATTTGTTTAAACCATTTTTCTCGCTTGTAAACCTTGAAAAGTTACTTTTTCTGGAATTAATAACGCAGTTAATGAATGTTAAGAGTGGTATTTTTTCCGGGAGACAGTTTTAAATTATTAATCCCATACCGCGCTGAAAAAAACAGTTCTCGTTAGATCACTGAAGTTATGCAGTGTTGGTCGCGGTTAGTACTTTGATGGGTGACCGTTCGGGAATACCATACTGCGTGCTGTTGGCTGGTCGTGGGTGTGGTGAGCCCACACTTGTAGTTATTTACTACAAGAAATTATCCACCTAGAAACACTACCCGAATCGAGTAGTGTCACGCCTACCCCGAAAGGGAAATGGCTTAATGGTATACATACACTTGGGCGTTTTCATAGGGAAGGCGGAATAAAATCGAGTTTTTTCGAATCGCTTACACCTTAAAAAGAAATGCAGTCACGGTATGGATGGTTATTTTTCGGATCAATTTTGTTAAAATAATAAAATACTGATTAGTAAGCGACATAGTGTAAGAGATTCGAAAAAACTAGAATTTTTCTCCAGCTTTCCAGTGAAAAAGAAGCAAGTGATTTTTATTGTTTAAATAATTGCAAGCTGCCTTTCACGAAAAAAAATACCAGTCTTAAGATTCATTAACTGCGTCATTATCTCCAGAAACTAATAACCTTTCACGATTTATAGCGGAAAATTTGTTTAAATAATTATAAAATATCTAAAAGAAAAAAAATATTACTTAGCTGTTAATTAATATTTGTTAATTGTGTCTTTAATTCCAGAAAATACTAACTTTTCACGACTTCGTGGAAAAATTATTCAAATAGAGATTGTTTAAACAATTGCAAAATAGGTTACATAAAAAATACTACTGTTACATTCATCAACTACATCATTTATCCCGAAAAATAGTTATTTTTTACAATTTACTGGAAACAAATTGTCTAAACAATTGGAAATTAGTTAAACAATACTTAGAAACATGCCATTTAACGAATACAAATAATTATTAATGAAAACGTTCAAAAGAATACCGTCTTCAGCATGAATTTTACATAAAACTGCTACTTTGAATTTTCGGGGCATTATTTCCGGAACATTCCTTGAGAAGTAACTGAATTTCGATTTTACAAAACGTTAATGACAAACTGAGCCTTCTTCATTTAAAGCTCTTGGTTAATTCCGAATAGGACATCTCATCTTTTAAATTTGTTCGCAAAGGTAAGAGTCAACTCTTAACTGAAGATAATGATTCACGCGCCAAAATATGTTAAAATTGATCAAATTTGGAAAGAAAATACTTTCAAACTTTAAAGAAATATTTCAACAATTCATTTAGGGACGTATATGTGACGTGCTCCGAGAAAAGGGACGTAACTTTGCAGAGCCAAACATTAAGGACAGGATGTTGAAAATGGTCCGTTCGTAGGTACTACCAAAGCGAAGCGAACTTTACAATTAGATATTGAAGCTAATTTTGCAGATAAACGAATGCTGATAAAGCCACGTGAAAGAGGAACTCTTACTATTGTAAGAGTTCAAAATGTCTATTCTTTGAGTAGCAATTGAATAAAAATACCCTAGTTATTCTTTTTGGAAAGCTTTAAAAAAGTTGCGTTTGAGTATCTGTCAATCTCATTATGAACGAACTATGATCAATTTGTTAAATAGCCTCTCCTCTAAGGTTGTTGAAAATCATTATAGAACCCTCTTGTTTTACGTCCTCGTATTGCACAATCAAAAATAAATAAATAAACACAACAAACCTAATTGGTTACTTTTTTCAATCTTAAAAATCAACTCCATAAAAGACTTTGTGCTCCTTCCATAAAAACAGAGAATCTCTTTACTTGATGAGCTTAAGAATTATGAGTACTCTAATATTAAGTATTTAATTTTCAATTTACCAAACATACCTCCTCCCGGTGAAGGGTAAGGAAGCGGTGCAGCGCAGGACTGTGGTGGAAAGAGCGACACAGCTCCAGGATAAGACACTCCAGATTCCGAATATGAATGATACGGTCCTGGATCCATCGAACAAGGAGGAAATGGAATGGGTGGTATATTCTTATATGGAGGAATCGCAGAATGTTCCTCTGTCGACGATGCGGAAGTAATGGACGAAGACGTCGACCGACGAGAAGGTAGCACTTGACTTTCCGCCCAGCGCGTATCCTGCCTCGAAATGTTCATTTCATAAGGAGATCCATTCTGCGTGTAATCCTGCCTGGGATCCATGTCCTCCTTTTCTAGACTATGGTCCAATTCGTTCCCTTGATCTTCCACGTTTGGTAGATTCATCAAGTGCCTGTTGACCATCTCCATAGGTGCGATATCGTCAACCATTTGTGCAGCTAATGGACCAACTTGTTGATCCATCATTGGCACCTGCTGCATTCTACCATCCGAGCGGGCATCTAAATGTTGTTGGCTTCGCACCATAGCTTGCGTTTGCTGCAAAAGTTGATAATGTTCCTGCATGTTCATATTGAGATGCGAATGGACCAACGCTTCGGCGTTGCTTTCAGATATCGCAGCAGCTATATCATTCTGGAACTGTGCGGCATATCGATGGTTCTGGCTTTCCATAAGAGCATTCATCGCGTGAACATCGCTAGGATTAAAGGTTTCCATACCGGGAGGTACCCATCGCTCATCTGTTGCTGCTCTATCCAATTTAGACCTCTCAGTCACCGCAACTTTCCCGCTTTCGAGATCTTCATTACTATATGGAACATAAGGTGGCTCGCCACTATTCCCATAGCAGGACTTCTGTTTGTTTTCGTAGTTATGGTTCTTGTAGCCGAGATTTTCAGTCACTTGAATAACGTCGTTGCTCTTTATTTCGGGTGGGCGAGTCTGTTCTTCCACAATGTTTGCTTCCTTTTCTGGCTTGGGGTGATGTTCCTTCGTACTTTCTGCAAGTCTCTCCTCCTTTTTCAGCTCATCATCGCATGCAGGATCCCCTTCAAACTGGTTGGTAGTCGACTTTTTGTTAAGGCCCATCCGAAGCTTTTCTACAAGGTTCAAAGTTTCCCTCGCGCTGTCTTCTTTGGAGTCTTCCTTAAACCACAGTTCGTTAGCAAATTGAAATGAAAGAGGAGGCGCGCGTTCTTCGACGTCTCGAGGTATACTAAAGCCATCGTCGTTGACCATATCATCCGTTAGAAGGTCGTGATCAAAGTCGAACAGCTCCGAAACGCTCGGATCTTTGCTGCCATGTTGAGGTGAGAATATCGATCTTTGATTAATCGATCTTCTTCGTTTTTGACTCTCTTTCTCGATAATCTCATTCACGGTCAATTTATCAGGAATTGGTTTGGAGAATAGATTTTCGTTTTCTCTTACCTCCTTCTGTGCTTCTTTATTCCTGGCCCCGCTTTCTTGTTGAATACTCGCGACAGCCTCATCTATCCGCCGATCGCTCGATCTTCGATCACTGGAACTTTGATCACTTGAACTTTGGTCACTTGATCGCCTTTCAATTGACCTCTCTGCCTCTGCCTCCGTAGAATCTCTCTTTGCAACATCCTGTTCCAATTTACTGCAAACTGTGCTTTCCTTTCTCGAGTTGTTCTTTTGGTCCTCGTCCTTCGAAACTGGATCGAAAATCGGTTTTGATTTCTGCTCCTTCTCGACACTTTCCTGTTGAGTTTTCTGTTTTGCGGCGTCCTTATTCCTGGATAACATATCAAGATGTTCGCGTTTCTCCAAAAGCTTCTCCAAACCCCTAGACGACTTTTTCGTGCTGTGAGGTCTCTCAGCTTTCCTCTGATTTATCTCTTCCAGGATGTTGATCGCGCTCTTGCTTGCGAATTTCTTCACTTTCTTGTCATCCACTTTCAAAGCTATCTCTGCTGCCGCCTCATTTCTGCACTGTTTTGGCGACTGGGTCGCGCATTTCTCCTTGTCTTTCTCCTTATCCTTGTCTTTATCTTTCTTCTTTGCGTCTTTATCTTCTTTTTCAGTCAGATTCTCTATCAGTTTCTCCTTCTCAGGCTCTTTTTCTCGTTCTGTCGCCCTTTCTCTACAATCCTTCTCTTCATCAAGTTTCTTCTGGTATTTGTCGTTCACCCTTTTTTCCAGTTTCTTGACCAAAGGCGCCTCTTTGCTACTCTTCTCCTCCTTTTGGGGGGTTTCACTAGATTTTCGCTTTCGAGCTTCAGGTTTTGCTCTACTTGAGGGGATTTCCTCTTTGTTTCTGGACGTGGTTTGTTGAGGCTTGGTGAGGTGACTCGACTTCTTTGTAGGTTTGGGCCCAGATAAATTTCTTGGCCCATCATTATCTCGAGACCGACTGTGCACACTCTGGTTAGATGATGATGTTGATTCAGGTTGCTGGTGTTCTTCGTGTTGATGTTGGTGCTGTTGTTGCTGTGTTGGTACGGGAAATGACTTCTTGGTAGCGTCTCTGTGCTCGGCCTTTTTGCTGGGTGGTTGTTGCTCTCTGAGCACCGTGGATCTGCTTGGTTCCTCTCTCTCAGTAGGCGGCGGCTGAAACTCGGGTCCATGCCGCCCGTCGGAAGTTTTAAGCTTCTTGTCCGGCAGCTTTTTGAGTTTCCGCCCCGCCAACTGTGCTTTCTTATCAGCATCAAAGGAATCAGCAGACTTGTTCACCTGGCGTTTGACCGGAGTCTTGTTCTTGGATTGCTGGCCGGAGTCGCTTTCAGACGATGTGCTCGAAGAGAGTGCTTGATCCTTTGTCGAATTTCTATCTTCATCAGTATCACTACTGCTTTCCGAAGAACTACTGCAGCTGCTAGAGCTACTACTCTCACTGTTGCTCGAGTGAACAGAAGGTGCTTTGTTCTCTTGCACGACTTTTTTAGGTTTTTTCGGCGACTCTTCCTTCTTTGGGGAATCTTCTTTTCTTGTCTCTTTCTTCGGGGACTCTTCTTTTCTTGGTTCTTTCTTCGGGGACTCTTCTTTTCGCGGTTCTTTCTTTTTGGCTGTCTCAGGCGAATCTTTCTTCGATTTGACCTCCGAAGTTTCTGGCTCAGGCTGAGGGGCAACCTTAGCGCCCATCCCACTCTTGATGTGCTCAGCGGCTTTTTTCGCTGCTTGACGTTGCGGAACATAAGCAAGAATCTCAGAACCATCCCCGTATTCCTTTTCAAAGTCGTATATGTCATTGCTCTTCCCATCTTTACCGCCTCTTCCCTCTCTTTGCTTCCTTAAAGGTGCTTTTTCTTTCGCAGGTTTCACAGGTTTCTCAGCTTTCTCAGGCTTTTCCTCAGGAGGTGACTTTACTGCTTCCGAGGTTTCCACAGTCGTTTCTTTCTTACCCTGCGAGCGCTGCATAATTTCGGACGCTTTCTTTGCAGCCTGTCTTTGAGGAACTATAAGCGTAGATGGCGGGCACTCTTTCTTCTTTAAAGTCTTTAGATTCTCTTTGTTCTTTATTACATCCTCCATGTGCTCTTGCCGCGACTCCTTGCAAGCATAGGATTTCTGTGAGTTCTTTGAGAGATCCGCGGCCGAAAACTCCTTCACGGCAGCTTTAGTAATTAGAATACCGGAATGTGAAGCATGCTCCTGCGAGTCGGAATCCGAAGAGTAGATAGCTGAGATGGAGGTTGGACCGTGTCTCGCTGTGGGATTCGCGTTACATGGAGGCAGCAGGTCGTCGCTGTCACTTCCCGATGAAACATCAAGTTCTCTCTCCATGTGCTCTAGAGCTAGCGACCTAGTGCCACTCGTGTCGAGTTTGTCACTTTCACTACTGTCACGGACGGGTTTTTGAGGTCGGTCAGGTGCGCTAGTCATCTTCGACTTTCTCCTGACAGCTTTCGATTTAGTCGAAGCGATCGCTTCCTCTTCGGTGCTGGAGTCTTCCGCTTTTACTTTGACGGTCTTAGACTTGCTCGCGGATTTGTTAAGTGATTTAGCGGGTGATTTACTCGGTGATTTTCCTGACGACTTGATTGGTGGTTTTACGTCTGTCTCACTACTGCTTAACGAAGACGCTTCGTTAGCATACGAGCTCTTTCTCCTCACCGAGCCATTGAAGAATATCTTCTTCTTGGAGGCTCCATTGAAATCCGGTTGAACCTTCTTTTCGTCCCCGGATGAAAGCGTTGGGGACTCCTCACCCGATATCCTAAGCAGTAGTGATTCTATACTTCGTGGGTAGTCTTGAACGTCTGGATGCGATAAAAGACGATCGTAGATGGAGGGTCCATGGTTAGCCGACAAGACCGCAGCAGCCATGGTAGGTGGTAAAGGTGGGCCAGCCATAATCTTAACCTGTTTATGGAAAGTTTGCTCCCGAATTTTTAGTAATGATCGCCAAAGTTTTTCTCGTCTGTTAACCATGTAACAAAGATTTCTCACTCGCTCCAAGTCTTGACGCAGTTGGACGAATGTTTTCATCTTCTCATTGTCCGCGGCCTGACCTTGAGCCCGCGCTCCTGCACCCGAGAGTTCGCCACATTGCGGAGCCAGAAGAGGTTTGTTATTGCCGGCCTGTAAAAGATAAAATTTAGAATTTTTTATGGAATACATATAAAATAAAATTGGAGGGTTTTAAAAATACTCACCCTCCTCTTTAACTTCCAGTAGTTGTAAATATAGACAATCGCGTCTGGATCCACGTCTAATTGTTGAGACGTTACGTGGTTTAAGCTCACGTGCTTGTCAAACTCTGCTTCGATTGCTTGTAATCTAGATAAGTTAAATTTGTACCTTAAGTAGAGAATATTTCAAAATATATTTTATACAAGAAATAATTAAAGGAAATGTATTTATATTCTAAAATTTTAATTCTGAGCTTACTTAGCAGCGCGCGCTTGATTTTTCTCCTCAGAAGTCATCTCTTTACGCTTTCGTTTTCTATATTCGCCATCTTCCGAATCTGAACCGCCTTTCGTGCTACTGTTCCCAGCACCTCCTCCAACACCGACTTTGTCTTTGGTGTTCGTTCTACTATGCTTTTGGCAATATGACTGTTGAAAAATTGAAACATAAATGATAGTGGTAATTTGAAACTTCAGAACCGTGAGATTAAAATTGACTTAGCTTCAAATTAGTTATACATTTTGTAGGGTGCTAATACGTTTCTTTTCTAGTTAATATTATTTTCGGTTTCTAACATTTTTCTTCTTCGAGCTTAGTTCGTAAAGTCAGCTTTTAAGAGTAAGTTATTTTTACTTTTTAATTGTAGAATTAGGAAATAAATCGTTTAGAAAATACTTAAAATGGGAAACTTTGATTTTAGGAATTTTAGCAAATTTTTTTAATTAGGGGGAAAAAAGGAATAAAACAGGGAATAGGTAAAGAGGGAGACGGACTGTAAGCCACCAAAAACTATTTTAGACCTTACCCTTAATTTGACACCATCATCTGCCATTTCATCCTCGATGATAGCTCTCATCTCAAGGCCGTATTTGAAAGCACATGTTACGTGATATGCAGTCTTGCACGTTTTTATACTGCACTGGATGCAGGCGCCAACGCGATCACGACATAGTACGCAAACGAGGTTCCATCGACTTTGCTATAATATATTATTTGCAAAAATCAGCGAAAATTCAGTTTTCTCAAACATGATCTTCAGAAAAATTTGAAAGATCAAAGAAAAAAATACAAAAACTCACCGGAATACTGGATATTTTCGTGATCGGTTCCATCCTCTCAACGCAGCCGATACTGACTTCCGGAATCCAGAGAGCACAAGAGACATGAGCCCACTCATCGCCAGCCCGCGTACATTTCATTGCACCGCCCATGTTTGGACACAAAACACACACAGTTTTTTGCCGTTGGCCCAAGTTGCATGTTCTGCACAGCCACTGGCCCGCAGGAATAGAAGTGATACCGTAACATGCTTGGTGCACGCAGATGTTACAGGAATCACAGAAAACCATTAGGTTCCCCTCCTCTGAATCAGGCTGTTACGAAAGAAGTAATCATTAAAATTATCGTCTCATTGATAAAATTAGAATGAACCATTTCAAAAACCGATAGCCAATTCCATTTCGAACCAGGCAGGTTTTATCCTTTAAGCGGTAGAATCTTTCATCGGCAAAATGTGTTGTTTTTGTGAGGAAATCAGAGCGACATGTACTTTATTCGATATGAGAAAGTAAGTTTTCCAGGGAAATATAAGTACTTTAATGTTCCATGGTAATTAAAAAAAAAACGACCAAAAAATTATTTAAATGTCAATCTTTGTTTAACTATTTAATTAATGTATTTTAATTCTCTTTTTAGGTTGTACGTACAGAAAGGTTATCCTCTGATTCCGTCGGGACTGCAAAAAAAATGCCTTTTTCGTTTTTTTTTAAAGATATGAAAAGCCGTAAAATGGATTTGATGGGACAAAAGTTTTATAACATTTTGACAACGAACTCTATAAGTCTATAGTTTAAAATCACGAAATAAGTATATTGAATATTCTAATATTATATTATCATAATAATTTTAATTATAAAGTAATATTCTTGCACGTAAAGAAGATAATATTTCATATAATAATAATAATATTACAATATATATATATATATATATATATATATCATATTTAATAATATTTCATGTTTTTTTTGTCAGGTTTTTATCGATTGTAACTGAAAAATGTGCACTTGCTGAATTTTGTAGACCAAAATTTAATGATGAGAAATAACCATTTTCTCATTTACTTTGAAAGCAAAACTTATATATTTGTTTTCTTCCATACAATGTTTCTGTTAAAATAATTATAAAAATAGTTATAAAAATCGTTAGAGTTTCTCGATTCGTAGGGGAAACCACGCTATAGTGGATAATGATTTACAGTAGATAATCTTGACTAACTAGAAAACTGACAAAAATGGTTCCTTACTTTTGTTAGTATAACGTTTCGGCAAGGATACTATATCTTCTGACTAAGTTTCATTGAAATTTTATAATTAATCAATGCGTGAGAGCAAAAAATTGATTTTTAACCGGAAAAGAAAAAATGTCAGAAAAAATGTCACCTCTTCTTTATTCATACTTTTCAACTTAATAAAACCTTTTTATGGCATATTTATACATTGGAATCAAAGCTTCAAGTTTAATAAACAATATTTATTGATACAAAGTGTTCTTTCATCAATATTTATAAATATTTAAGGACTTCTTAATGGATCTTACATTTTCCAACAACAGATAATCAACAGTAGATAATCGGAAAATTACAAAAAATGTATGTCAAGATTGGTAGCTCTGCGACTGTCTTGGATTTGTTTTAAGTTAAAGGTTATGTTTGTTTGTTTATTTTGATTCGTGAAGCTTTTAAATTCAAATTATTGTAAATAATAAACTAAGAAAATAGTGTAAATTATTAGTTATTAAAAAGTTCATCAATTTTAGTTGTGTTTGAAGGAGCTTTCCGGAAAAGATATAATTTTTAGGAATTAGGTATGTAAAAAAGCTGCACTTTTCTGTCATCGCAAGTCAGGTGTACCAATCTTAGGAAATATCAGAGATTAAAAAAATGTCAATAATTTAAACTTTTGCGATTTTTGTAAAATAATCATAGCTACAACTATTATTTACTCAGTAAATTGATTTTAATTGTGAGTATACTAATGATAAATTATTATTATCCAGAATTGAGTATTCTGACTTGCCCAGGAGCAATACCAGAAACGATTATCTATTGATGGACAAAGGTGTCAAAATCGTACTCTTGACCAGGTCTGATAAAAAATATTTAATACAGCTAATTGATTAATATTGTGATATTTTTTTCTATAAGAATACTCAACTGAATATGTAAGCTTTATTTAACAATGCTCATCTTTCTTTATTTGTGGAAACATGAAGTTAAATGCTGTTGAATTTTTTCCTATCTACTGTAGGGTGGCTTCCCCTACTTCATTTTGACCTGAATTTTCTTTTTTTTATGAATCATTTTTCCTTTTCATGTTTTTTTTTAATTGACCTAACATTATTTTTAATTATTTTAAAAGGAAAGACAGGAATAGATTTTGAGAATTGAAGAAAGAAGGTTTTTTCAATAAATATATATTTTATCGGAATTACTGTTTGTCTTCCGCACTTTCCATTGGCGAATAGGTAATTTCTAATATAAATTCAACTGAGAAGTTCCTTAAAATATTGTTAATGACCATGAAAAATCTGCTTGATTTGAAATGGAATTAATCAAAAGTTTTCCCGTCTTCTGACAGTTTTGTACAAGTTGGATTTGATTTTTTCACAGTAAAAAAGTACTTAAAACTGTTAAACCTTACAATTCTTGGTATTAAATTCAGTCAAATTATTCCGAATTTCAGACCCAATTCTGAAATTCAGATAATGGGATCTTAAATCCATACCGATTTAGCATTAACCTAGAAAATAGTTGAGGCTCTGTTGAGTTTTATTTGAGTCAACTTTGCATGAAAGTTCAAAATCTTATTTATAGATTTCGAATTTCGGAGATGAACTTACCGATCTGCAAACGTCACAAATGACGTTCTCATCGTACTCGATGCCGAGACCCTCTTCATTTTTGAGGATCGCTTGTATCCTTTGCCAGCAATTAACTTCAAGTTCCTGGATGACTCGTTCGAGTTGTGCCTCGGAAACTGCCGATTGGCCAGCCTGAAGAAATTCGTGATTCAGATTATTTTTATTTCTCGAGTAGCAACATTGTTTAAAAGACATTATGAGGTGCATAAAAACACCGGATTAGAAAAAAGCTTCTTTGACAAGAAGTATCAATGGTGAAAATTCTATAATTTATTTCATTATACTGCCAAAAATAAATGCTTCTCAAAGATTACAAAATTTTCACTTCGCAAAATTAAAGTTTAAACGATTTTTTTTCCTGACTTTTCTGGTTGTTTTTTCGCATCTAAAAACTTGAAGACATCTATTACTAACTTTTAAGAATTGTTTAGAAAATTACCTGTGCTCTTTCACCATTCAGAACATCAAGCCAAGCAATGTCTGTATCGTCGAGATCATAAGCACATGCTTTTTCAGCTCGTTCGGGAGTATTACTCAAATTATGTTCTTCGGGATTAAAGTAATCATCTCGAGATATTCTTATGAATTTTTTCGGCCTGCAAAATTTCAAATTTATTTATCATATCAAGCACAGACCATTATTTTTTTTGTCCAATACTTTGAATTTTCTCATAACAAAATTCCGATTCACATGCTACTAAAGTCGAGACAAAATGTCCTGACACCTGGCTTTGAAGCTTATTACTCGGCGAGAAAAAATCGCAGAATGCTGATTCAAAGACAGAAACATTCTAAACTATTATACTTATAAAATGGTGCCAGCTTGATTTTCATCAAAAATTGTTGTCTTTCCTGTGACAGAAAATGTATGAAAAAACAGGAGAAATGACCCTCAACTTTCACTACATCGACTTTGAAGTCCTCCACAAGTCGAAAAATTAGTATAAGAAATTTGAAAAAATTCATGAGTATTCTTTAACATGTACTTTACGAATGGAAATTTTTTACTTCAATTTAATTATTATTTTAATTGGTAGAGCTGAAAATTTAAAAAATAATTCTCTCGGCTCTGGATAGAGATTTCAAGCTGAACTCTAGCTTCAAAGAAGCTTCTCAATTCAGAAGTTTCATCTCAAATTTTGAATGGATAATAAAAATGATTAATGCCTGAATTAAAAGCGTCGAAATAATCACGATCCTAATGAGTTTCAATACTGGAAAACTCGTATTGAAAAAACATCCTTTCTCGACATTATCGAATTTAAGCGTAAAATAGATCCCTTACAAATAATTTAAAAGTTAAGACCACTTATTTTTGAAGGGATCTGCTCCACGCTTAAATTCGACAATGCCGAGAAAGGACGTTTTTTCAATACAAGTTTTCCAGTATTCAAACTCAGTAAGATCGTGATTATTCCGACGCTTTTAAGTCAGACATTAATAATTTTTATTGACCAATCAACTTTTAAGATGAAACCGCTGAATCGAGAAGCTTCTTTTAAACCAGAGTTCAGCTTGAAATCTCTAACAAGAGCCGATATAATTACTTTTTTACATTTTTAGCTCTACTAATTAATATAATCATTAGGTAAAAAATTGCCATTTGTAAAGTACATGTTGAAGAATACTCATGATTTTTTTTTTCAAATTTCTGATACCAATTTTTCCACTTCAGGAGGACTTGAAATTCGACGTAGTTAAAGTTCAGGGTCAATTTTCCTGTTTTTTTACACACTTCCTGTAACAGGCAAGGCAACACAATTTTTGACGAAAATCAAACTGACATAATTTTACAAGTATAATGTTGATGAATGTTTATGTCTTTGACTCAACATTCTGCGATTTTTTCCCGCCGAGTAATAAAGCTTCAAAGCCAGGTGTCCAGACTTTTTGTTCCGACTTTAGTTTAAAATTGACCAACTTATAACGTATTAAACTGAAATGATTAAATGGTTTGCGACTTTAATTTAAAAATTAAATTTATTCAGAAAAAAGATCTTCTCCTTTCTCTCCGCTGGGATTCGAACGCCAGTTCAACTGATTGTCGGTCAAGTGCTCTACTAGTAAAATTGAATTTAAAATTATTGGAATACACAAATTATTTCAATTGGTAATTGTTTAATACGGTTCCATTCACATTCGTTCAATTTCAATCACTCATAATTTAAACTTGCCCAATTCTAAACATTTTAATATGAAAGTATCTCAAAATTTTGCTTGTAATTCTACAAGTTTAGGAGTATACTTTCCCCTTAGTTAGTCTACAACGTTTCAAATAATAATTGTTGAATTTCAAACATTAGTTGAAACTATCTAATTGATGAAGTTTCGACTTAAAATTATCCAATTTTTCCGTTTTTAATTTAATTATTTGACTCTTAAGTCCCTCATTTATAAATTATATAATTTTTAGAAATTTATATATAAAACCAAACAATTTTGTATATTTTAATGTAAAAATATTAAATTTTAAGTTCTAAAATTACGAACATTCCGAATGAAATAATTTATATCAGCACGTTAAGAACCTCCTTCACGCAACTTTTTATCGGAATTGAGATTTTCATATCGTTGGATTCGTCTCAAAATCATCATCTCTCATCTAATGGCGTTCATAAAAATTGTTTATGATAATTAAATTTAAAGAGAACGTAAGGTACTGAAATCAAATAAAAAAATCGGATACCCCGCAGATATACATTCTTTTCAAAAGGAACGTGACTTCTTATTATATATGAGAGTCTCGCTAGAAGTCTCGCTACAACGAAGATGCAGCGAAAATTTGGACCTAATAATTAATAATTGATTTGCGTAGAAAATATGTACGGCTTTTTGAAAAATTGCATATAAAGCCACGGCTTGGCAAAAACAGAAACGATTTTACATTTGGTCTTTAAAAATCAAGAACTTATATTGAAAGTGTCTCAAATATTTAAACTTCCCGTAAGGTGCCGTTCGAAAACTATGTGATATTTTTTAAGCCCCACCCCCCTCATCCCACGTAAAGAACAGTAATAGTAAGCCCCCCACCCATACATGTGACGAAACTTTTTTAGAACAGCTAATTTTTTGAATAAGAGAGAACTAACTACTAAATAACATTAATTTTTGATTTTTTATAATACTTATTATTTCCTTAATTACTTTTAAATTAAAAACAAGTATGAAAAAATATATTAGGACAGCTTTGCATATACATCCTACTTAGAACCCCCTCCCTTAAAAAAAATCGTAGTATTTTGTACTGCACCCCTCCCCAGGATACTATATATTGTCTCAGGTCGAAGATAAAATAATTAAAATTTAACAAATTAAATTCAGAATAAATTAAAATCCACACTCCTCGTTGAGGCCGAAAATAGAGACATTATGTGTGTTGTCAAAATTTGATCGACGGATTCCTGATATTTAATTTCCGAGAATTTCGCAGTTGAATAAAATAATTGTAATAATATGGAAACTAAGATAAAAAACTTCTTACTAACTTATTATAAGCTCTTTCGTAATTCTAAGATAAAGAATTGTACACGACTTATTATATTATACTACTGTATGTATCTTGTATACATAAAAAACCACAAGAAAAACGTGAAAGTATAAATTAAATTGAATATAAGCTTTTTCATTACTGTTCGATTGAAATTCAAATTGCTATCCAATAGTTCCAAATCAGTGACGCTGGCATAGCTACACAACAGGTCGGAACCCTTTAGAAGATAATAATTTACTTACAACTTAAATTCGCCTTGAGATTTGTTTGAACTGGTAGAAGCAACAGGAGTCTGATTAACAGCGACAACAGGTTCAGGGAGTGAGTCTGGATTAACGGGTACTTGGACTCCTCTTTCCCATTCTTGCTTCCACTGATCAGTAATCACCCAGTACTCATTTGGACTCAGAGGCTCGCTGTCCGGTAATTTCATCGCACTGATTAAATCTTTACGAAACAGTTCAGCAGGGGCCTCAGTAGCCGATCTGTTATATATGCTCGATATTTTTATATCGCTGAGAGGTCGGGGGGTCCAGGAAGCCCCCCCTTGACTGGAAGAAGCCATCGTCTCATCCTCCTCAGAGGGCCCAAGGGTGCTAGCTGATGTCGATGCACCCGCAACTGGTGGGCCCAATTTGCATTTTCTTCTCTTAATCGCGCCTGGGCCAGACGCCGAGTCATTGTCATTTCTATTGATTCTCTTGCCACGTTGTGCCATTCTACTATACCAATTGAGCTAGTGGTATGCGGCACATGCAGAGAAGCTGTGCGCATCCTAATTAACAAAAAAGTAATCATTTTATTATTGATTATCACTATTATTTCAATGTCATCATTTTTAGTCATTATGTCAATAGCAATGGGGAAGTTGCATAAGTTTCAGATAATATATTGACAAGAAAGTTTAAAGGCGTTCTAAATGTATTTCGGAAATTTCTGGCGGCGAGTTTTGAACTAAGATTTTTTACTAGAAATCACTAAGAGGTCAACAAAATTATGCCGTAAATATGCAATTTTAAGTAAATTTATTGCGGTGATTTTGAAATTAGTGAATTATTTCACGTATTTGGATACTTTGATTAACTTTAATTATTTTCTTAATGATTAATAATTTGGTTCAATAGATGAATCACTACGACCCTTGAGGCTTTGGAAATAAATCAAAGTGAAGACATAGTTCTTTTCAATCCAATACTTTACTTTTTGCAATATTTCCATTGCTTTAAAAAAACGTTTACTGTACAAGAATAATTTTTTTCGCCGTTCATACAATTTCAAAAGTAAACATTAATGTTTAAAAAGGTGCAACTACTTTATTACTATTAATGTAATTTTAAGTAAAATGGCAACCATTACAAATTCACTGAAAATATTGACGAAAACACTTCGAATCTATAAATATTTCATTATGGGTTGGATTAATATCTAAAATTACAACAAATTGAAATGTTTTTGCATAGTTCTTGCGTAATATGGATTCATATTAATTTTCAGATTTTAATTTATCAACAAATTATTGTAAAAAATGATTAATTAATGTGCCAAGATTTAGCTACTCGCATTTTTGAAGTTAACTTTCTGTTAGAAACGATGTTCTATCAAGGTGAGTTGTATAGGCTTTGGTTTCTTAATAATTTTATCAGCAGAATGAGATTTAGACTTAATATAGTTTTGGTCAATTGAACCAAAGATATCAACCTAGATCGAAAATTAAGAATTTAATGCAATAAAATATTTTTTGGTACGAATAGAGCAAAAACAATCGCTAAGACAGCTCCAAATAGGGAAAACATTAGATTTAAATTAAGTGCAATTCAACGTCAACTCCGTGAATTATATTTTATAAAAATTAGCACTTCCTGACTTTTAAAATGGAATTTTTTTTAGATTAGACACCTTCTAAAAATGTTAGTGCACAAAAATTCAGCACACCACCAAATTTCTATTTTACATGTTACATTGCAATTAACCGAATTGAACAAAATATTTTTTGCAAGAATCTGATTTCGTTAAAGAAATCATAAATACAGGTTATTCTCTGTACATACTGCCTGCATTCTTATGGAAAATTGACCTTCAAAATTGTAGATATTGGCTTTTTTACAATAAAAATCATAGAATTAACTTTAATTATAGCCATTCAAAAAAGTCCTGTTAGGAACATGAATAGAATATGCAAAAACTAATTTTTTGCACATACAGCCTCTTAATTTAAAGACAGATTTCGTAATTAAATTTTCCATTGAAAAAAAACTTACTACATAGCTGTCCGGCAATTTATTATCTGGAATACGAGCGCCCTTTGGAACTGAAACAAAGAAATACCTTTTATTATATGATTGAGCTAACGAAAGTTTAACCCTAGAAGTTTACACTTGTTCTTTAAATGCTGAGCTTTCTAAGTGATACTCTCAAAAAAATCTCCAAAATTATGAAAAATAGTTTTAAGAAATACCGAGTCCAAAATTCAAAAGCTGCAAAATAATCTTTTAAGCAGCAATAAATAGTTTTAAAAATCGCTTCAAGGGATCTATTGAAACTCAGTAAAGACGACTAGGGTTGCCTTTAATATTCATAGAATCGAAACATTTCCCTAGCACTCTAGGAATATCTCTTAGATTGGATGAGAGCCTTAACCACTTTTTGTAATTTAGCCCCGACAGTTTTGTATCACATATTCAAGCTCTAAATGTTCAGCTTGGTGCTGGAAGTACTTGCAGCTCTCATTATAAACAAAAAAAATCCCATTAATATATTTGCAGTGCATCTAGACACTACGGAATATAAAACTTCACAAAATTAAGACTTCTGGAACGAAAATAATTATTATGTACAAAAGCACGCATGTAATTATCCCTGATAAGGGTTTCGAAAAGAATTTTCCAAGAATAGAGGATAAATTACAAGGGTAGAGGAAAAAATCTCTATAACACGGCTTCGTTTATAAAAAATCATCTTTGATACACAATTCCCACTAACAACTCAGGTTAAAATAAAAAAGTTTTATAAAAAATTACTGTTAGTAAGCAAAAGAAGTGTATAAATTTGTTGACACAGAAGCAACTTTTAAAGGAAAAACAGCACAATGCGCTCACAGGAGGTTGAAAATAAAAAAATACTACGGTATAAACGGAGGGCAATGACACTGGCGTGAAAAGCAAAAAACTTAATCTACAGAAATTAGCCTAAGCGCAAATTTGTTCAATATTTCAGACATAAAGCAAATAAACTAGGCTTAGTAATTAAGAACCAAAATAAGTAGGCGCATGTAAATTAATTAATAAGTAAACACTGATTTGTTTCTCACAGAATGAAACATATTATTTTTAAACAAAAAATTTCTTAAAAGAAAAATTACAATAAAAAAGCGAAAATAAGCTCGGGAAGATGCTAAATGAGAAACTGAACTCGATAAACAACAGAAATAAGTGATTTTTAGATTTAAAAAAATTGTCTTCCTCTTTATAGATTAAAACCTGTCATTTTCAAGCAAAACTACTAACTTGAAGCAAAAAAAAGTCATAGAAATAGGCTTGTAAAGAAGCTAGATTTTTAAATGAATTCGATAATATACTAAAATAAGTGTATTTGGAGGGAACATAGAAATTTGACAAAACGTAACCAATCAGCTGTGAGAATCTCAGTGTTTACAGGCAGCAAATGAGTCATATGGGCACAAAGTGAGATTTTTTACCTGAAAGGCTCAGTAAGAATGATACTGAAGATAGATTTAGGTCCACAGGATGAAGGATCATGGATGGAGGTGGTGGGCTACTTTGGTGGCAGGATCTAGTGGACTTGCTGGATGTTACTCAAGAGGGTAGAAGAATCACCATTGAGTGGAATTCACGTGCTTGCCGCATCGGTGTCCATGCAGAAGATGAAAATAACCGGTGCAAATATGATCCTGGAGGTGGACCGAAGACAATTGCACTGCTGCTAGTGGAAGGGGGAGAGGTTATAAAAAAATGAGATCCGCGAGGAAACTGGGTTATCCGAGGCGACGTGGATCGTCCAGGAGGTGAATATCGGATAACTTTTGACGCAAGAACGTGCAGGATAGGCGGGGAATCGCGATATCGGGGAAAATCGTGGAAGGTTGCTCCCATCCTAGAGAACATGTAAACATTGAGTGGGAACCATAGCGTGCGTTTTTTCGGGAGATTTCACAGGCGAATCTAGTCACTGGGGCCGCGCGGTGAATAAACGCCGAAACACTAACGCGGACGAAAGATGAAAATCGTGGGAAAACTTCACTCGTACGGGAGAAAATGCTTATTACTCCATTGCTCTGTTCCTGCTGTCCAACAACATTGACAATCCAGATGGCAGCAGCATCGTCCACACACGAGCACAGGATTCCTCACACACAGGCGGAAATCATCCTCCATTAATACCTTATTATTGATCTATTTAGATGAAATAGACTTTCGCGCACGTGAGCATTTGCAAGAAAGTACACGAGGTCGGCCGATACCGAGCAGAGAGCGATAAATGTAAGCAAATGTGTATACACGGCGTAAGTGCGTATACACGGCACTGTCACAGAATGTCCTCATTAGCAATTTACTCACTCTGATCCCACGATCCCCCACGTTTTCCCTGGCTGTCATTCACCCACACAACGTGAGCACGCTTTTTGATTTCCACACATTCCAAATCGTTAATATATTTACATAAAAGTGGATACTGGCATTTGGCGCCATCGTTTCCTGAAAAAATAACTGTGGAAGATCGTGTCACGTGATCAACTCTCGCTGGGCATTAGCTTTCATTTTACCCCCAATCTCAGGAACACCAACATCCGAAATATCCCTAGACTCGTTCCTTCTCAAAAAAATCTTTCAAATATGATATCTGAGTTGTTCTGTACAAAAGACAAACTATTTCCATATGAGTTACAATTATTTTAATTTAATATCATGCTCCTTGGATTATTCCGTTACTTTTCGAAAAATAAGGGCATATGCTATTTACCATATGAGCAAAGATATTATAAACGTAGATGCGGTGCGTGCTTAGTTACCCGCGATAGATATAGACGGCGCGTCCGGCGAAAAATTTCAGTTCTCTCATCATACTCCTCGAGGCGCACTGATGGTAACTTTGGTAACTTAGCTCGGATAAGAGCCATTCAAATAAAAATTTTACATTTATTTTGTAATAAACGTAAAATATCCACGATTTGCAAAACAGGGTTATTTCAATAAATGCATGAGATGAAAGTCCATGAATAATTTATATTACGGTTTCATACATATTCATTAGTAATTATTTGTTATTTGCAAGATTTAGAATTGAAAACTCTTGACGTTCGATTTCTAAAATGATCACAATTTAAGACTTGTTAATTATACACCTTTGAAAATTAAAGATTTTCCAATTATAAATCTTCCAAATTAAGGAGTTTTAAATTGCAAATCGTTAAAATTGTAGAATTTTCCATTGCAAGTCTTCAAAAAAATTAATTATTTGTTTTTAATTAATAATTAAATTATTTGTAACTCCAAATATTTAACATTTGAGAATTGTAAATTGTAACTCTTCAAAATTACATAACTTTGAATTGCAAATTCTTTGAAATTTCAGAGTATTTAGTATTTTTAAAGTTATAAATAAAAATTTCAAAAATAATAAATATGTTAATAATATCAAAACAATAATTTCGCGGAAATCGACAGACTGTGTAAATTGTAACATGTCATCACGATTTCGCGGGAATTTGACAGATTCTAGGGCAAAGAAATAGTTAATTCATGGAAATGTTATACATAAAGAGAGAGGGCAATAGTGCAATCAATTTGAAAAGAGACCTTTCGAGAGATCACAAAACCTTTGATACGTTTATCGAGTTTTTATAGGAAACATTGGAAATTATTGTAATTTAATTTTCTGTAAATTTGCAATTATAATAAGTATTAAAGTGAAAAGATAATTTATAAGTATTAAGGATTCACACTTAAACCGAAAATTAAAAGTTGAATGTTCATCCAAAAATTAAAAAATTAAAAATAATCTAAATAACAGTACGATAAGAAACTTCAGTCTCATATATACATACATTATGAATATAATGCATATGATCAACAAATTTCTTTCGTAGTATCCTATAAAATTATACCGCGATGAGGAGATCTATAAAGGATCTCGAAACATGTTGGTCCCAAAAGTAGTAATAAAAAAGACGGAGAAAGAGAAAGGAAATGAGAGTGAGGATGGCTTCGTTGTCTCTTTAGTCTTTCCCAATTCTCTCCCTCTTTTTTCCTCTGGTTATATACTTGTCCCTAATGAGCCGATTAAAACGTTGTTTGGAAACATATTTTAAAGGCCTTTCTATGCAATTCTTTTGGTATATATTGAGGTTTTCGAATGTTTTTTCAAAATAACTGATTTTTGGATTCATAATGTTTCTGAGCCTTTTTGTTCAAAAATATAATTTTTGCACAGATTGACTTGATAATATTGTGTTTCCAATTTTTTCCTAAAAAACGTTAACTATATTTTCAATAATTTATTAACATTTGGAAACAATCCTTTTTTGCAGGAATCAAAATATCATATGCAAATTGTCAAGAACATGCAAAACAAGTTCAGAGAATGAATTAAGTTCGTTAGCCAGCTATTTTTGATGAAAATTCCAAAAGTTAGAGCATTTGCAAATTGTTGAGACCATTTTTTTAAGATTTAAAAATTCTATCTACGGCTATTCGTAGTACTCAAAAAGACGAATGATCTATCCTTATGACTTTTTTGATGAAAAAAATACCCCAGTTATAGCATTTATAAAATAAATTAAAAATTAAAAAGAAAATCAACATTTTAAGTCAAGCAATGCACGATATGAAAAAAGTCGAGAGTAGAAAAACAATTGAATAACCGAAAACTCAAATTTCGAACGCACCAAAAATAATGAAAAATCTAAAATTTAATTTTGCAGCCAAACTGTGCAAGATGCGAAAAATGATGTAAAGACAAGAATTGTGCTCACAAAAAAGATCTACAAATTCGTTGTTAACTACTTTTTGATAAGACGCGTACTTTTTATGTTATTCGTAAAAAAACAACATTAAAAATTAAAAAATTAAATTTTTGGACAAATGACATAAGCTACGAACAAAATAAATAGATAAAAGTTCTTTACCCAAAAAGAGCTAAAAATTTGTTATTATTCTGAAATGTTGATAAAAATTTTGTGAGTTGTTAATTTATAATGCATGCCATCACTGGCAATGGATAAAGCCTTTTCTATCAATTGCTATTCAGCAGATCTATTATAATTTAGTACCAGTTGTTTATGGTAGAGATTAGAATGAACTGATAAATTTATAATGGGAAAAATAATAATAAATAATAAAAGAATATGTTGACGAAATTATCTTTTTTACTATAGAAAATATTTTTGGATTGCTTTTATATGCCGGCTATTATATATTAAGAATAAAAATAGAGTAAAATTAATGAAGACTATCCCTATCCCTTGAAATATTTTGTGTCTACTATAATTTCTTGTTGTATGCAATACATTTTAATCATTCTGTGTCCTGGGTGACGTGGAAGTGGGTTAATTTTGCTGTGAATTTTTGAGCTTTATGTGTGAAATGATTTGGCTCAATTAAAAATTATTTCTTCTGGAATAAAATAATCTGTAAATCTTTTCAGAATTAAAAACATATATTCATAGGTCAACCAAGGTTAATTTTATTTGCAAAATTTGGCTTCCCCTTGGCAGACCGGCCGAACGTAAACATTACGCTACAGCGTAATGGTAAAGTAATGGTAAAGTAATGGTAAAGTAATATGGCATTATAATTAATAAAAGAAACAAAATTAATATGTAAACTGTTGCAATTATAATAGAACGTTGAAATTTACGTTAAATGGGCATGCCGTAATTGCAACAAGTTGCTTTTGCAGCGTTAAAAAATAGAAAAACATAGTGACAGTCATTGCAGTCGGGCCCCTGCATATTGGCAACCCGCTAACGCGGCTTCGAGTGGGTTGCTAGTCTGCAGGGGCCCCACTTGAATGACAGCCACTTTGTTTTTTTTATTTTTTAACGCTGAGAAAGCAACTTGTTGCAATTACGGCATGACCATTTAACGTAAATTTTAACGTTTTATTATAATTGCAACAGTTTACATATTAATTTTGTTTCTTTTATTAATTATAATGCCATATTACTTTACCATTACTTTATTAACATTACTTTCCCTGGCGGACCGGCCGAACGCAAACATTACGCTACAGCGTAACGGTAAAGTAATGCTAAAGTAATGGTAAAGTAATATGGCATTATAATTAATAAAGGAAACAAAATTAATATGTAAACTGTTGCAATT